>VZTO01006738.1:39236-82105 GCA_013400615.1 Syrrhaptes paradoxus
GGGGGAAAGCTGAGGGTGAGCTGCGTGGGCGAGGTGCTGGTGGCGCGGGGCGGCGGCGGCGTCCCCCGGGGCGGCGCGGGGCCGGTGACATTGAGAGCGGGGCGGCGGGCCGCGCGGGGCATGCTGGGAGCCGTNAACTGTTTGACTCGGATCTGGCTTTACTCCCTCCTTTGTTTTTTTTTCCTTCCCTTCTTCTCCCCACTGCTTTTAGACAACCCCGAGATACAAGAACAAATTTACAGAAAGGACGACAGGCTCCTCACCTTGTTAAAAGATGTGTATGTCGCGTCCACAGATCCACCTGTGCGGGTGAGTGGGGCTCTCTGTAGGAGGCATACCAGCACTAGCTTCGTGGGTTTCAAACTCAGTACAAATGCTGTGTAAAGAAAAATGCTCTGCTCGTGCCTAAAAGCTACCTTTTTTATAGATAAATGCAATGTTTCCTTATTCTTATATATCGGTAGCACTGACTGTGTTTAACCCTGGGCCTTGAATATGTGACAGATTGTGATTGTACAAACTTTTAAATGCTTACACGGTCTTCCTTTTTAACATTGCGTTGATCTTAATTTTGTTTTTCACTTAAATTCCCACTTCTGCTTCCTCTAAGGCAGAAGGACAGTTGGCCAGCCTTTTGTAAAGGTGCAGGAGTTTGCCAGAGATTGCTCATAGAGTTTTTAGAAGAAAAGAGATTGTGACTACTATGGGAGCATGGACGTGGTAGAGAACAAAGACATTAACGTTTTAGTGGAGTCTTTAACAACTGATGTTAATGTCATACTGTGCAGAGACTTTTCCTTATGTGTCTGAGGAAGTGCCTTAGGTTTGGTGTTTTTTTGGTTTTTTTTTTTGCATAACCACCTGCATTGTTTGGTGATCAGTTTCCTCATTGCCAACGGCTGCAGTCTTTGACTTGGAAGGCAAAGCATACTCCTTCCAGTAAAATGCAGACTGGGGTTCAGTCTCCTCTTTTGCACCATGTTATGTTACGGCTTGTGCATTTTACGTGTTGCATTATTGGACTGCTTTATTCTATCTGCTTTATTCAGTAATAAAAGTTTTATAATAATCTAGCAATAAAAATAATCTAGAAATAAAAAATTTCCCACTTTCATAGTACCTTGTATTCAAGACTAAAAGTATTTTAAAATGCAAACAGATTTTTGCAGTCTCTTCCTGAAGTAATCTCCCTGAACTGAAAAGCCCAAGGTGGAACAAATCTTAGTGCTTGATTCTGTGCCTACTCTGAGGTTGCTGCCATGTAAGGCTTGCTCTTGTGCTGTGTCTGCTTGCAGTTGTTAGGAAGAGCGCGATT
Source organism: Syrrhaptes paradoxus (assembly GCA_013400615.1). Lineage (NCBI taxonomy): Eukaryota > Metazoa > Chordata > Aves > Pterocliformes > Pteroclidae > Syrrhaptes > Syrrhaptes paradoxus. The sequence continues at coordinate 40,552 of VZTO01006738.1, forward strand.
AATCTGTTAGCACAGAGGCTTGTGGGCAAAACTTAATCCAAAAGCTTCCTTCTTTTTCTGATGTTATTCTGAATACTTTGTGCATTGTGTGTGTATACATACCTATATGTATATTTGGTATGTATGTCTGCGGTGAGTGGAAAAGCACCAGCTCTTAAGTCCTGAAGGGGCAGATAGCCAGAGAGAGATCATTTTATTAAGACTTGAAAAATTGCTTGTTATCTGAGCACAGTCTTAGCACAAAGTAAAAGGAAAAAATGGAGAACGGGTAGCACCATCAGACATTCTCTGTAGTTTAGAAACAGACACGCAGTTATAGGTGCTGTAGCATCTACATCAGTTTTCTCAGCTTGTGAGTTAACACAGAGTGTCTGTGGGATAATCAGTGGCTGTGGACTCTGATAACTTTAAAAGCACTTTTTCTTGAATTTAAGAGAGGTTTTCTTTGTGTCTTTTTTGCAGTGTCATTCACTGGTTAAAACTTAATAAAAGGCAGTACGGGCAAGGCAGAGCTGGTTTGAAAATTACTTGAAAGTATGAAGAGATTTGGGAGAAGAGACTTCACATGTCTGAGCACTGCAGTAGCCATGGGAATTAAACTCCACATGATGCTACAGAAAAGTTTATATTTGTCCAGCAAAGCGAAAGAGGGAATATCTTTTAGTTGCAAAACTAAAAACTGAAAATGAAAGGAAGAGGAGAGAGACTATATGAAAAAGATTTTCAGTGATATCAGAAGAAGGATACCAATTTGTAGTATGATTTTTTTTTCCTATTGCAATGAATCAGTACCAAATATTATGTTACCTGCATTTATGTTTGATTACCAAAATCTGTAGTTTGCCTTGTACAAACGGCTGCCGAGTATATACAACATTTAAAGAGTTCAATGGATGGTAGCTTTTCAGAATTTGGGGGGGGAGCTGACATCATATGTAGAAAGGCTGTGGAAGAACTGACAATTTTTGTGATATCAAGAAACAAGGCTGGCTAAGCTTTTTTTTTTTTAATGCTGTGAAACTGGATAAAGCTAACAGGAAATGCCATATTTAGGAAAACAGCTTGGCTGCTACAGTGTGCGTAATAAACAGAACTGCTGTTAAGCTCTTTTTGTTTTCCTTCCCACAATTAGGTAAAAGATGGAGGTGATGAACATCTTCCATGTAAACAGGAGGAAAAGAGACTTACAAAACTAGGCCACTTGGGAGATCTAGATGTTAACAAAGTTCCCAAAGGCAAAATTTCCATTGTGGAGGCTCTGACACTTCTTAATAATCATAAACTTCATCCTCAAATATGGACTGCAGAGAAAATAGCAGCGGAATACAGTCTGGAACTGAAGGAGGTCAACTCTCTTCTGGAATTCTTCATTCCTTTCACTGTGCAGGAGTTTCCTAAAGAAACCAGGAAAGCTATAAAACCAACATAAAAGTAATTACCAAAACCTTCTGTGATCTCACTTGTGTCTTAATTTTACTCTTGAGTATATTCAGTGTCTGAAAAGAGTTAGAAACTTGTCATCCACCAGGGCTGCTTCCTTATACCAGTAAGATGTATTCAAGCAATTCCATTCTATATTGGGGGGCTTCAGTTCAATGCAGCAATTATAGGATACAAGTTTGTAAATCAGAGTATAACTAATAAGCTGTACAAGAGCATGTCACGCAGTTCTGATTATCCCATTCATATGTTACGAGTTCAGTTAAAACATGCAAGTTCTAGTCAGAACTTTACCGTAACACATTGCCTTTCTTAGCAGAGACTTCCTGGCCTTCAGCGAAATTAGTGCTCTGTGTGTATTACCTCTGTAATTTCACCTTACAGTGTTCTTTCATGGACTTGCTCTCGAGGTGTGTGTATATACAAACCGCTGCATTTCTTTTCCATAAGAATGGAATAGTATTTATACTTTGTGTAAAGAAGGTTAACCACAAAATAATTTGGGAAATTCAGCTGTGTCAAACTTAAAATAAAAAGAAGGTGAATAGCAAGGCCTTGTTCTGATGCTGGAACAGTAATGGCTGTGTCTAATTTTCTTTTTAAGAACTTTTCTGCCAGGTCTTAGATTTCAGACTCTGGTATATATCTTGCCAAGAACACGATCAGCTTTGCTATTTCACAGCAAGATTTTTTTCCACTTCTTTGAGATGGAACAAGGTATTTACAGTACAGTTTGCCACAGTGTATTCAAGGTTTTGCTTCATTCATTTCTGAAGTACGTAACATTGTACCTTAGTGGAAGATCACACTTAAATGCGTTGTATAAAAATTCAAAATTGTTAGTCTTTGGATGTGTGGATTGGGGATAGACTTGTCATTCTTCCTGTAATGTAATGGGGACAGACCTCTACTCTGAAACTAATGCATCTGAGTTACATACCACAATAAGGTTTTTTTTGTTTTCCACAAAATACTCTGTTTTATAGAATGTTGTAAGAGTATTGTTTGAGCACTGTTCATCCTAATGTAACGTGTAAGGTAATATTCGGAAAACAGCTGTGGAATGCATTTGGTACAGATATGGTTGTTACTATTGGAGACGCTGTGATTTCCTTCTTTAAAATGAATCTTTAATTAGGTATTGGCGTTGATTAAAAACTCGCTGCAATCGGCACCAGACAGCAGCTTAACCATGCCCCTTGACTAACTTGGTATGTATTTTGGCTTTTTTGGTCTGCTTTTGTGAACTGTTTTGTGATGTGGCTACACTGCTACAGTACTCTGCTTCATGTGGAAAGCCCCTGGAGGCATTCCTCTGGTATGCTGCTGCTTTGCTTACAGTCTTCAGCAGGCATGTGCTTTGGGATGTTTGGTGCTCATCATGTTCAATGCTCCACCTATACCTTCAGGACAAAATCCTGTCCGTGAGTGAGATGATTGCAAAGCTGTCCTTGGTTTCTCTGGAGCCAGGATCTCGTTCTCAGAATATATTGTCCATGGTAGGGAAGCAGGCAGGTCCCACAGCATACAAGGAATCCATATCCCTGGAAGCAGGGGAACTCCCAGTGGCCCAGAAGGCTCCTCTAGAGCAGGGAACTTCTCTGGCACAGTGTGTTCACTTTGGAAAATTTGACACGATGCAGTTTGCTGTCAGAATACAGACTCCTTCTGGTCACCTTCCCCACCTGCTGCACCACGTCAAACCAGTATTATGAAGGCGTTGCTGATGGTATGGGATCATGTAAAATCTGTGCCTTTATCTATCCAAACTATCCGTAGTCTGAATGTTTAGCTTTCACTGTCTATTCAGATGTGGAGAATTCTACTTACCCAAAGCTCACAAGAAGATCAGGAGCATAGATCTTTTTTCTTTGCTCTGATGGGAAAGCCTGTCCCTGATCAAGCACTCTGAACGCTACCCTCTTGTCCTGTGTAGGCTACTGGCCACAGTCAGCTGCAAGGTCCTTGGCAGCTGTGTGCTTAAGCTGTGTTCAGGTGACAAGGTGTTTGAAGATAATGTTATCTTTAGTGTTGGTGTATTGGACAAGATTATCCTCACTGTTGCGTCTTTCCTAGAACTGTTTATTTCCTTTCTTCCAGTTTCAAGGCAGTCTTTACTCATAAGTTACCTTGCCTGCTTATCAGTTTCTGGTTTTGATGCAATTTCTAATTGGAAGAATAATGGTAGTTTCTTTACACTTTTAATGTGGTTTTGTCTGTATTGCTTTCTGTCTATATCCCTTTCCCGTAGCTGTTTGGCTGTCACCTAAAGGAAGAGGTACTCTTCAAGCAACTGTTTTGAAGAGGTAATTACAGGGAATTTGTGGGAACCTGCAATACAGTTCTCTGGTTTCATGTTTCATTGCCATGCATGTAGTGCACCGAATTTAGCTCAGATGTTTTTTGCCACCATATAGAATCATCAGATTTGGTAGGGAACAACCTGCCTCACTCAGACTGCTCTGTTCTTGTTGAATTAATGTAAAATACGTAGCAAGTATAAGCTTTGTGAGCCTCTAAGGGAGTTGTTTCATTTCTAGTGTAAATGACACATGGTTAATGAACTTCTTTTCATGTGGCATTATTACACTGGTTTCCCAAATGTCACTGAATAAAGCCAGGGCCACCTTGGGCACAGAGACAGAGTGAGTACACAGGGCAGGCTGACCCTCATGTGGAAATGAGGGTTACATTCCTGGTGAGACATAAAATCTAATTTCTTCAGGGGAGTTCTGGCAGGTATACTGAAATTACTGGCTTGAATTTTTCAAAAAAAATGTTTCTTTAGGGGTAGTCTAGTAGCTCACTTACCCTCATTTTCTGGGACATAGTCGCATTCCTCGAGCCTTGTTCTATGATGAAGTCTACTCCTAGCCTTCTCCAGCCAGTCTTCTCAGCTGTGAAAAATTCATGCAGCTGCACTGTTGCTGTTTACTAGCTTACATGCAAATGTGTGTTGTATTCTGCCCTTTCAGTGTCAACAACCTGTTTTATTTCTGTGGAGCTCTCTTGCCTTCTAGGAGAAGCGCATCTGCCGAGGTAAAGATGAGAGGACTGAGCACATGTTTTGCTCTGCAGAACTTACAAATAGGAGAGATTTTCAAAAGGGATGGAGCTTTTCATACATCTTCAAAAGCTGTTCTTTTGGAATATGTGGAACTAAGTAATCTTGTGCTGTCTCACCGTGTATCGTAGCTAGGTTCCTGCAGTCTGATGCCAAGACAGCAAGATTGGAGCTGTGAGGCAAGAAAGAGTTTTAGCTCTGCTTTCTGTGCAGGTTAGTCAGAGGGAACTTCAGTACAAAAAGTGATTTTTCTGTAGCCTTCCAGCACAGGGAACTTGTCTTTTAAGCTACTTCTTTTTACTCAAGGAGAAAATAAAATTATGTTTATATGTGAGAGGTGTGTACTAAGCTTACAAAATTGAATATCTTATTTCTGTATTGAAAAATGGAGTCAAACCTCAAGTAGTCATAAAACAGGATCAAAATGCAAAAGTTTAAAAAAGGCAGCTGTCTTGCCTTGTTTCATATGAGCATCATGCTTTCATATTTGAGACTGCATGAAGCTTCATGTTTCATGGCTCTGTTCTGGAGCCCCTGCTGATGAGCTGTAGTGGGGTTGGTAAAAGCTAGCCTAGCTCCTGCCAGGGGTTGCTGTAACTGGAAGCCTGAATGTAAAATTGCAGCTGGGAGCTCTGCAGAAAGGACAATGGCACTGGTGGCTTTGGTGCAGCTGTGAGTGCAGAGCTGGTTATGATTGCCCGTACTGGCAGAGTGAAAAAGACATAAAGGTGGAGTCTTTCTGACCTAAAGTATACCGTTCTTAATTGCACAGGGCTTTGTTCTCAGGAAAATCAACACAGCGCAGCTCTGACTCTACCCAGGCCATATGTAGGGTATGCAGCGGGGACAGAGTGCTGCAAGCCTGGAGCTGCTGTATGGACAGGTCTGTTGGGAGTTGTACATTGCATGCATGTCATACTTAATTGCCTTCTGTCTCAGTCTCTGGTGTTTGCAGCACAGCGCTGTAGCCTAAAGGATGCCACAGGCTTGATGGGATAATATCTCCTCTTAAAGTAGGGATGTGGATTTGCATCCCCCCTAAACTGAAGCAGAAATTGAATGTCAAGAGTCTAGCTTAGCTGTCTCCATGTCCCCCAAAAGCTGGAAACTATGGATCTTATTTTAGTTGCATAATTCCTTCACACCATTAATTTCCTTTGTGAATACCAAGCGTAGCAGAGCTCGGGTCCCTCTTGGGGGTGCTGAGGTGGGGAAGTGGAAGGGGCTGCAGCACGGTGGGTGCAGGAAGGGCTCACTGCTGCTCGGGGAGGGAAGAAGCCTTGCTTGTTCCTTAACACTCCTACCCCTGTGCCCAGTGCTACAGCCTGCTACAGCCCACCTCCTCTCTTTTGCTAGCACAGGCAATTGGCAGACCACTTTATGAACCACTTTAATTCACTAATGTGTCAGAAAATAAATCAAAACAGGTATATTTAAAACCTAGAAGGAGAAACAGGCTTTACTATTGTCAGTATTAGTGGCTATCCTTTAGTTGGAGCCAACATATATCCAGCTAACTTCTATTAGCAGCCATGTCCACCGGGGAAAACAAATTGTTAAAATCGGGTATGGCTTTTGTGCACAATATAGGGGCAAAAAGCTGAACATGCAGAGGTACCAAAATGCCTCTGTGAATTTTTGAGATACACTGTACCCAAGTTATTAGACTTGGGATAGGAAAAGAATACTCTAAACCTTATTTTTTTATATATTGTAATAAAATATTTTGGCATGGTAGTATGAGATGACATTTATTTCTAAGAACAGTTCAAACTGAATGCAAAATATTTTGTTCAGACACCAAAGATATCCTTTGCTTTGCCAAATAATGGGGAATTTATTTATTTATTTAGCTTTGGTTAATCTCAAAAAGTTTGTCCCATCCTAGTTACTACCACTCCCATTCCTACCTAAATCCAGTCCTCCCACTGCCCTCGCTGTTTTGTTGATGGGGATCATCTGTCACATTTCTAGTCCTGTTTCATAGATAGGCAATTAACTGTGTACAATGAGTGCAGCTGATTTACTGCCTACCTAAGGCTACAGTGAAACTGGAATAAATAGAAAGGAAGTACCTTGAATAGCAATGAATCAAAGCAAATCAGGCTACTGAAGATGTCTTCAGGAAGAAATAATGCCACTCTGCTGGCTTTGCTTCTCCACAGAGGAAGAAAGTGAGAATAAATTTCATACTGTGTTCAGCCTTTCTCGATTAGCTGTCACTAGTTAAAGATTTCCTGTGTGGGGATGAATTCACAGTTGTTGTCACTTAGGAAAGATAAATTCTATCGTCTCGCTTCTGCACATGTAGTATTTCAATATTAAACTCTTTTTCTATATTGCAAAGTTCTCATTAATGTAGGAATTTGAGAAATTGAGCGATTTTTCTTGTGACTCTCTTAATAGGTGGATATTTAATCCTGGTTTCCTTTTGAAATAAATGTACTCTTTTGTACATTTTGAATAAAAATTATTTGAATTTTATCATGGGCACATAGCTGTGATCAAAAGCTGATAAGATAATACTAAAAGCAAGTCTGATCTTTCAACAAATAGTATAAATACCTGTTTGTGATATATAGGCTCCATGACATAGATAATTCTCTAGTCTGCAGAAAGTAATGAAACTGTATTGTTTCAGAGACACTCTATGGAAAAACCATAGTTTTCCTGACAAAGCACAATGGGAAACCCTTGCTGGGTTTTTATATTCAAAATCTACTGTTTCCTGTAATTCTGCTACTGTGGAACTTGTTACAGAATTCACCCCTTGCTACAACATCATGCTGTAGCATGTAACATTTAATTTTGCCAAATATGTGTAATTAGTTCCCAGCCAAGAACAAAAGCTTGAACTGAATGTGACTCATTCTACTCAATCCCCTTGAGTTTGCTGCAACCTGAAACAATGCTTTTGAGAAATATAAACTTCTGCCTCTGTCTTAGCTGCTAGATACTTCTGAAAATGAAAGACGAAAACCTAAATCTAGTGAAAAGTAAAATGCAGAACATGACATGGGTCAAAGCAATTCCAAGCACAAGTAAGGCTGGGATGAGAAGGGATTCAGAGCAGCCCTGAAGAGAAGGACTTGGGGGTGTTGGTTGATGAGAAGCTGAACATGGCCCAGTAATGTGCACTTGCAGCCCAGAAAGCCAACTGTGTCCTGGGTTACATCAAAAGAAACGTGACCAGCAGGTCGAGGGAGGTGATTCTGTCCCTCTACTCTGCTCTTGTGAAACCCCACCTGGAGTACTGCGTCCAGGTCTGGGCCCCCCAATGCAAGAAGGACATCGAGTTATTGGAGTGGGTCCAGAGGAGGGCCACAAAGATCAGAGGGCTGGAGCACCTCCCGTATGAGGACAGGCTGAGGAGTTGGGATTCAGCCTGGAGAAAAGAAGGCTCCAAAGAATCATAGAATCATTAAGGTTGGAAAAGACCTCAAGGATCATTAAGTCCAGCCATCAACCCGCACCACCTAACCCACTAAACCATGTCCCTAAGCACCATATCTACACGTTTCTTGAACACCACCAGGGATGGTGACTCCACAAAGACACCTTATAGCAATCTTCCAGTACCTAAAGGGGGCTACAGGAGAGATGGGGAGGGACTCTTCGTCAGGGCGTATAGCAACATGATGAGGGGTAACGGCTTTAAGCTGAAAGAGGGCAGATTTAAATTAGATATTAGGAAGAAATTTTTTTACTGTGAGGGTGGTGAGGCACTGGAACAGGTTGCCCAGGGAAGCTGTGGATGCCCCATCCCTGGAGGCGTTCAAGGCCAGGCTGGATGAGGCTTTGAGCAACCTGGGCTAGTGGAGGGTGTCCCTGCCCATGGCAGGGGGGTTGGAACCCGATGATCTTTAACGTCCTTTCCAACCCAAACCATTCTATGAGTCTATGATATCAATAGAAACTACATAGGGCTTTTGATGTGCTATTACTTGTTTCTGTCCCAAATTCAACCCAGACCTCTGTGACAATGTCCCTTATTTTTTTGTTTGTTTCCAGTTCTTAACATGAAAGGCCTTTGCTAAAATAATCTTTTGTCCTTGATGAAATGATAGCACCTCCTTCACCTTCCCCTGCACATATCATCTTGGCTTCCCAAATGAGAGAGGAAGACAGCAGACAAATGGATTCAAATGTCAGGCTGAAGAATGTGTCATGAAAAATTTTCAATATGCTATGCCCTTTCTACAGCAGGCACTAGACACAGATACATTGCCTTTGTGCAGTCTTGATCACAAGTTTGTTTCAAGTGGAAAGACAACTTGAATCTGAACTAACTTCACATGCTGCTAGTTTCAAATTATTTCCATGATAAGGAAAAGTGATTACTTAAGAGATAAAAATCCAGTGTGCATTCCAATTGGTCAAACTGTTTCTATGGTTGCAGAGTAGTATCTAAAGATTCAGCTAAAAAAATGTGGCTTAAAGATGAGAAAACATCTTATCTGTTGTATCCCTTCACTAGATACACTAGACAAAAATGGAGTTCCAGGCTGCAGAGGAGACACAGGCAGATGGTTTTGTTGCTGAATCCTTGCAGATAACCCCTCTCCCCAAATAAATCTTTTTCTGTAAGCCCTGCCAAGTCCATCTACAGTGCGGGTGCCCTCTCTTCTTATGTTGTTAGCTAGCAAAGCTTTGAAGTACCCCCAGAGATTTATCAGAATATAATGAGATTTATGCAGGGGGGGACTCAGGGGACCTGACAGCATCATTTGGGAAGGTGACTTACCAGTGTGCACCTAAATGTAAACTATTAAAACAAGAATAATATTTGTTTTGGCTGTGTTCTGCAACGACACTTCACCCCATAGCTTTTAGAGAAGTCATCACACAAATCATTACCTAATTTACTGCTATGTTTTTCTTTGGTTTACCATTAAGAATAATATTGTCTTATTTTTTTCCGAGGTCTGCTAGCAGCAGAGTAGGAATAAAAATTTTATAGGTATAATATGAGAAATTAATCTTGGCTTTTCCTAGGCATGCTTACATATGCGTCTCTTGCCACGCTACAATAATATTTCTATTTCACTTTTTAATTTTACTTACAAAATTGCAGATCATTAGCAGCATGTATAATTTCTGTAATACTTTCATGCTTGTCTGTAGTCCATTAAGGTTCTACAAAAGCAACTGCGTAGGAATAATGAGTATTGGAGTCTTATGGACCTGCAGGAGCTGGACGACAGTTTTAAAAAGGGCTGGGCAGCCTCCATGGAAGTTAAGTGTAGTTAGCCATCTAGGCATTTGGGTTCTAATGGCTATAGGGACAAGGAATGATCTTAGTTGAAGGAGAAGAACTGAGCATTTCATTTGGGAAAGAAGAAGACCACTTGCTATGTCAAAACATTGGGCACCATGTTGTAAACAGTTTTGAATTAATGGAATCACAGAATAATGTAGATTGTAAGGGAATAATTTATCTTGTGCAGTTGAGCTTTGAATACTTCCAAGGCTGGAGAAGCCACAACTTGGGCAACCCATTCCAGTGCTTAACTATCTTCATGGGAAAAGTAATTTCTTTACATCTAGGCAAAATCTCCTGTTGCAGCTTGTGACTGTTACCCTTTGTTGTTCTGCTGCACAGCTCTGGGAAGAGTGACTCCATATTGCCTATACCTGGCCAAATGTTTCTCAGCACCACCAGAACATTAAAAATTATAGGGAAGGAAACTTGATTCCATCGCTCTGTGCTTTACTCCTTTGCTTGGAATGTCATCCTTCTGATTCCTCCACATGAGTGGAGAGAAAAGGTACTAAAATGTAGCTTAAAAGACAAAGGAATGGTTCAACAGAATACAAATATACAATTAAAGGATTATTCCCGCAATAGTAACACCATCATTCTTCCTGCCAGCTTGCATGTTTTCTCCATGTATGCTTAGTACTGGGCAATGCATTCATCTCTGGAAAGCAGCAGCCAGGGCACTGGGTGGGAGAACACGGAAATGAACGAAAATCGAAACGAAACTTATGCATGTTTTTTCTCAGTGGTTTACCAATGGAAATAATATTACCTTATTTTATTTTATGAACAGTAATGTAGAAAAATTGTATGTAAGCTCACAACTGCTCCTCTTCCCTTAGCTATTCCTCTCTACTAACAATTTCTGGTAATAAGGTTACAGGATCCACATTGCAGTCAGAGCACTTTATGAAGGGAATTGTTTCCATTTATTGCATGCTTAAAAGTTCTGTAGTTGTTACTCATTTTCTAAGGCCCCAAACTTATGAAATAGTTGGAAATAAGTCTGTTAGAGATTAGCTTTATAGTTTATGATGCTTCGATTCTTTGTTTTGGTGGTATTAACACATAGGCAGAAGTGAGTTGACATTTTACTTTCAAGTCTCCCACATTTTCACAGAGATACCACACAAAAAAATCGCACACGGTTTCTTAATGCCTCAGGCCTACCTCAGATGTATGAAGAAATCTGAGTGCAGTGACTGACACCTCTAGTTTTTTTATTATTGCCTTAGCAGCATACACCAAACTGTTGTCATTATATCACTTATATCACTCCAGGAAGACTCTCTGGCATATGCATGTTTGTCTTTCTGGTAGGTGTTCATCTTAAGTTCAAGTCAGTGATAAAAGCAAGCTGAAAAATTCTGACCTGCCACAAGAAGAACCAGTGAACTGAAGTCTGTGCCAGTGCAGGTGGGCACCGTTATCGTTATCCTCCTCACGGGGATGGAACGAAATAGACCCTCAGGTCCTGATCCTGCAGCTTAGATGTATGAATGTTTATTTACATAAATGGAAAGGTTTCCACCAATAGAAATTATGCACGTGGTTGAAAATATGCACAATTAATTCTTAAGATTAGCTCTGAGGCATCTGTAAATTTCTCAGAAATGAGGCTAGTTCAGTTAAGGTTCTGTTGTTCACTTTTTTTTTTTTGTCTGAGGGATGAAAAAACATTAAAATATACTGTTCTATGAAAGCGTGAAGTGGCAGCCTGTGAAGATTTCCAGCACTAAAACGCATGATAATGCTCTTATTATGTGCTATTGATCTGACCATGTGAGAACACTCTTAAAGTACAGATGAACTTAATAAAGTCACTTAGTCTAACACCCTAGAGTTCCTTTTAATACAGTGATACAGCATTATGCTACATTACAAAATCTCTGACACTGTACACCCCGAGTCAGAAAATGACAGTAAACTTCAAAAAAAGATACGTTGCTTACAGACAAATATGATTTATTTCTACACAACAGAGCAAGACATGTACACACAATATTATCCTAGAATTAGTGTAATAGCTTAGATTTTGGGAGCACTCTAAGCTTGCTCAAGTGTGCTAAGCTGCATGTGGAAAGACATGATGTTGCTGTTCTTTTTTGCAACCTCCTGAGAGAGAATGTAAAATCTCTGGATCTCCAACTTGTGCTGTGTTAGATGCTGGCTCTGTTATGTGGGTCAGTTAGATTCCAGGTAAGTACACAGGCAGCACATGTGTGTATATTGATGACAGCATCTGCATGCAAGATGGAAAAGAAGCGTGACCAGCAGGTCGTGGGAGGTGATTCTCCCCCTCTGCTCTCTTGAGACCCCACCTGGAGTACTGCATCCAGCTCTGGAGTCCTCAGCACAGGAAAGACTTGGACCTGTTGGAGTGAGTCCAGAGGAGGGCCACGAAGATGGTCAGAGGGCTGGAGCACCTTCCATATGAGGACAGGCTGAGAGAGTTGGGCTTGTTCATCCTGGAGAAGAGAAGGCTCTGAGAAGACTTTATTGCAGCCCTTCAACAGTTAAAGGGCCTTATAAGAAAGACGGGGACAGACTTTATAGCAAGGCCTATTGAGATAGGACAAGGGCTAATGGTTTTAAACTAAAAGAGGGTAGATTTAGTCTAGATATTAGGAAGAATTTTTTTATGATGAGTGGTGAGGCACTGGAACAGCTTGCCCAGAGAAGCTGTGGATCCCCCACCCCTGGAGGTGTTCAAGGCCAGGCTGGATGAGGCTTTGAGCAACCTGATCTAGTTAAAGATGTCCCTGGCCATTGCAGGGGGGTTGGACTAGATGACCTTTAAAGGTCCCTTCCAACCCAAAGTATTCTATGATTCTTTGAAAGTCAGCCTATTTCATGTGTACCATCAACAACTAGAAAGCACCAATACTTTTATCTCTTTTCATTCTTGTTGTTACAAATACATTGGATCCTCATCCAGATTTGCTACATAGGGTAGATATAAAAGATTTGTATAATATTGTTTAGTGTTTAGAAAATATTTAATCATCCCTGTAGAGTACAATTTGCATTATTCCAATTTTTCATGCCAACATGATTTGTATGGCAGCCAGTGTATGCTAATTAGATAATTTCCCTAATTAATTTTTGTCAGTGTGCTGCCCTAACATGACTTAAAATGTATAGCTTAATGTATTAAATGTATTAAAATTGCTTCTACTTTCCATTGTGTACCAGGGAGTAATTTGCTATTAACAGCAACTGTTTACAACAATCTAGATGCACATATTTTAATTGAAGTGAACATCCGACATGTTGGCCAAGGATGAGTCATACTTCACAACAGCTCTTCAGGGACGGAGATCCGAGTTGTGTATTCTTCTAAAGCAATGGCCAACAAGAATAAGTTGTTGTCTTTTGTGTGAAATGTATTTTGTGCTACTTATTGCATGCCTAAAGAATGGGTTAGTGAAGATGAAAGTACAAAGACTGGACATACATACTGCATGGGACAAGGATGGCAGCTGCAATGGAGGGCTGGAGGGAGGGCTATTTGAAAACTTGTTTGATTAGGTTTTGTTGCTAAGCACAAAGCCTACTCTTTGTGCATTTTTATCACTCAGAAACAAGGTACCAGCATATGCCATCCTAGTTACCATGGTTTCCATTCAGCCACAGTGTCCTCTCAGAAAGAAACAACTTTAGTTTTATATTCATTACATATATTCCTCAGGTATCTTAAAAACAGAATGGCTACTTGAATTATCTATGGACAGTTCATCATCATTTGGTTCTTCAACGTGATACGTACTTTCCCAGCCCTAAAAGTGTCTCTTCTCACCCCAGAGAGGTTATAAAACAAATACCCTCACAGAGGTGCCTTTTGTCAAAGAGCACAGAACCTTTTGAACATTGCAGGTTATGATGCACCCTGACAGTGAATGGATTGTGCAATTCCGACTCGGCGCCAGATGGTACTGTCGCGTCACTTGTGCGCGGTGAGATGGGGGGGGGGGCTGCAAGAGGCTGCCAGGAACCCCCAGCAGCCATCACTGGCATCCTGCCCCACACCGCCAGGATGGCATGCTTCACTTCTGCAATGGTCAGGGTGGGGAAAAAAGATTTGTTGTGTGAGGGCAGCCCCCTCTGAAAAGGAGTTGTCGCTTGTATTCTCAGAAGAGCGGAGGTGTTTTGAACACAGTGTTTATTCTGAAGGTATCACGCTAGATCAACACCTTCTGATCTCTGCAACTTTCAACAGCTCCAGAAAGCGCAATGCACCCACTCTCTAGCAAAGCCCCTTGCAGTCTCTAGCTATATTTAAATTACACAATGTTCAGTATGATACTTTCCAAGGAAAATCTACAGTAATTTAGTTTGGGCAATACAGAATACATGCAAAGAAGAAAAATATTAAAGGGATTCCTACCAGAACAATAGCCAGTGTTCTTTTTTTTTCAGAATTTTCATATTTTTCGTTCAGCTGTGGGGTTCTCAGAATGTGATGAAAAAAGGCAGCAGAAGCTGATCTTTAGGTAGCAAATTGCATGTGAAATGACAAATGAAGTATGCTAAGACAGATGGGAAAATCTAATTTTTAAATCTGTCTTTTGAAATAACCAAGAGTGAAATAATATTACAAAAGCAGATTTCAGTAGGCTTCAGAGTCAGATCACAGTCACTGAACAAACCTCTTCACGATTTTCTGACCCATCACCATTTCCAACTTCTTAAATATCCTAAGATACTTGTGAAATGAGGCTCCACTTATATTTGTCACTAGAAAACCGCAAGGAAAGATACTCCCTATCCTAATAGTCCTTCTTTCTCCCACCTCTATATCTGATCAGAGCTGTGGTAAATCTGTAGTAAATAACTGTTGGAAAAAGCTGACAAGTTAATTGGGCTCATAACTGCAAAGGCAATGAGACATTTCTGCAACTGTTTAGATCAGCTTTGTCAGAAGTAAGTCAGTTACAACGGCAACACATTTAATTCTACAAAGAACACACGGAGGATAAATCAACTTTTAGGCTTGAATTACAGTGCAGGAGGGATAGTTACTGTTGCAGAACATGTACTTAGAAACAAAAACCTTTTGTAGTGCACAAACAGGAACAGCATTACACTGAAAATTAATGTTGAGTATCCAAAAAATATAAAATAGGAATACTGAATAAAAGAGTTATACCATTTTGAGCTATGAGAATTTACATTCTCATGTAAGTGGAAATGGGAATGGAGAAGGGCAGTATTTGAACAGACTTCCAAAACATTGAGGTGATGCTGATGGTTCACTAAGCATCCTTTTGCTCCCCAAAGCCAATGAACAGTTGCGGAGCTGCTTGGATCTATTTATTCCACAGTTCCCATATGTCTGGTAGGTGGATTACATGCATGTGCAGTCTGGAAGGCCTGCTTCAGTTAGGAATTTATATAAATCAGAGCCGCTCATAGTGATTAGAAGTTATACCAAAAACCTAAGGTGAGCTTTGAGATCTGGATTGACAGAACTGATCTCTTTTACATAACTGCCCTGCACCAAATTTGATAGTTTGGTCTTCAACTAATTACAAATTGGTAATTTGTTCTTCTTTCAATTAATGATCTCGTTAATATATATCATCATATATATATATATATCTCATCATATAAACATATACCTGGTTTAAAACCTAGCAATAGTATATAGTGTGCTAATTAAAATACATATGACATTTCAAGTCTATCTAGGTAAAACAAACTTGGGCAGATGATGTGATAAATTGCTGAATTTTACGAAATTGTACCTATTAAAAAAGTTTGGTTTCCTTGTTCTGCATGCCACTGAATGGTCCCATTAATCAAGGGCACTTTGGAACAAAGGACACACATTTAAAAAAACCCAACATCTCCACTTGGGAATCACTTGATCTGCATGAGTTTGTTGGATTTTTCTTGGAATGCAGAGTTGAGGCTGTGACACAATCAAAGTTATTTTTCATCTACTACAAATGGCTGTAAAAAGGTAGACATTACAATGTTATCAGTCCCAAGCACAGAAAAGTCTTGTGTCCCAGTTGCCAAGAATCATATTACTACCCTCAAGCATCAGGGACTATTAAAAGATATATGGGGTTCTTGGGGTTTATTTGATTTACAATTATTGCTGCAGACTTTTAATCTTTCCTCTACAATCATAAGGCTTAGAAACTTCCATTAAAAATGATGGAAATAAACCTTTTCATCCACTAGCAGGACTGAAGGAATTAAAACTTCTTGAGAGAAAGAAAGATAATATATTTTTTCTGTTTCTGAGAAAAGAAATAGACAAGTTAACGTAAAATACATGATATCTTAATCAGATATCGAGGACTGGTTTGGAGGAAGGTTTTCCAGCATACAATTAGGCATTTTCTTCAACAGACAGTTGCTCATATATTCTGCCTATACATGGAATTATACCCCAGATGTCCAGAAACCACACTTCTGATCCACCATACAGTGTATTGTTGTTGACAGAGAATAATTACAATTTTTCTACTCAAGGAAAGATTGCTTTTTAGAGATGCATGAAACAATCCCATATACCATCTGTATACCACTTTGGATTACCACTAAATAAAAGTATTATATAAATCGGCAGTGTTGTTTTTTTTGTTAGGAAAAGCCCTCAGTAAATTACCAATGGAGATTTGTTTAAACTAATTGATCTTGATTTTGTCAGAATTATTCCAGAGCAAATTATGTCTTTCAGTGGTTTATGATTATTCTGAGTTCTTCCTTTATCCTTATTTTCATACTTCATATAATCTTAGACATGACCACTGTGACAATCTAATGTGATCTAAAATATAGTGATGTACTGCTTCCTTAATTCCCTGTTTCTTTGAAAAAGAAAACAAGCTTTAGGGAAAAAACCAAACTCACTACGGATAAAACAATTTCACATGGGAGACAATCCTTTATAATTCTTGCAAAATTACGGGAGTGATTTACTACCTTCATGGTTCTAGACTAAGCCCTACTTCTGGACTGTTTGTGGTAAGCTTTCAACCATTTATGGCCTCTTTTTTAAACAACGTTTATGGTACTGAAATCCAACTGTATTCCCCATGAAGATACTTACAAACTGCGATTTAGTAATGTAAGTATCATCCTGTAATGAATATACAAACAAATGCACACAGTATTAGTCTAGCAACTGTTGAGGAAGGATAGGCAATACCTCTAGAACTACAATTGTCAGAAAAATGACAGCCTACTCAAAATACCAGCTATTCCAAAGGAGATGTTCACAGTAGCTCTAACATGAATCTTGCCCTGTTTGTTCTGTAGAGGAAAAACACTCTGGAGGCCGTGGGAGTTTTTTGTTTTTGCACCCTGCAGACTGTTCTGATACCTGCCGTATCTCTTAAGTACACTGATGTTATCATGTCAAGCTGTGACTGAAACATTTTCTATTAAGACTGCAGCTAACACTATGATATGATGGATCTTTTCCATTTCTAGCTTCTGTACGTGTCCCTGTAGGCTGGAACTTTGTAGTGAGGGCACTAAAATGGCAAACAGGCTTTGAGGAACGTGTAGCTTCTGCACCATTGTCAGTCTTGCAAGCCACTTAATTGTGGAACTCATCGTTGTGAGAGGTTATGGAGGTCAAAAGTACAAGTGGATTAAAAAAGAAGCAAAAAAACCCAAAAAACCAAACCCAACAGTGAAGTGAAGGTCCATGTGTAGCTGTTAAACACAGAAGTCGGGATGTAACATCTAGGAAAAACAAGTGATTTAGGAAGTCCGTAAATCACTGACTGCTATAAACCAGACGTAATCCTTTGGTACATGGCCTGTTTCCTACGCTGCTCCTGTAAGCATCTACTGATCACCCTTAAGAAGAATAAACTGTCCTAAAACATGCCAACATGAGTGCCATGCTAAAGCCCACTGGAGTGTGGTAGCTTTGTGGATGATTCACCAGAACGAGACATTCATTGGTCAGTGTGTCAAACAGCCTTTCACCAACATTTCAGAACTTGCAAGGACCAGTAGCGTGGTACAGAGCCATCCCAACATGCCAAGAAGAAACGGGCCTCAAGGCAGGTGAAAAGAAGCACAGCAGTTTTTGAGTTAGACCCACAAGACTGTGTTGTCCACCGATTTTTCCTGCCATCTCTCAGGCACTTGCCAATGTGCCACAGGAAAACATCTGAGAATGCATAAATTTGGAAGCAAAGTGTTTTCACCCTGACCAGAAATGTTGCAAGTTTAATATTTCAAAGGTCCTCGCTGCGTGGGGACTATCATTCAGATGACAGCAGAAACAACTGGTTGCATAGATACAGCTACTGGGCTGGGTCAGAGAGTCACCACAGAAATGGCAGAAGCTGTTGCTGTCCTTTCTTTCAGAGTCCACTTGCCTCTGCAGTTCAAATCGTGGCACTGCCTCTGTAAGCACTCCCAATCTGCCTCTGCACAGTCAGCTGGTGTTTTTTAACCTATTGCTTAATGTATTTTGAGCTAATCTTGGCTGACCTTTTGCTGAAGCAAATAAGAAACACTTGTACAAGCCCTTCTGCTGGCTCAGCTCTGGTGACAGTGCCCTCCAGCAAAAAAGCAGTCATGTCTAAAACCTCCACAGATGCTTTCACTGAAGTTATTTAACACAGCTCCACAGCTCAGCAGGAGCTCACTCCCTGCACAGGCAAGGTGTAGCAGAGCAGAATGTGGATTTTCTCTTTTTAATCCCTAAAATACAGCTGCAGCTATCCCCCAAGACAGACAGTAGGATGCTTAGACTGTACAATCTGTGAGGTTTTTTTTGTTGTTTTACACAAGGAAGAAAGACTTCAGACTGCATTACAGCATTCTGATTAAATTGGCAGAGCTGGAAATCACAGATAGCATCTTTGTACTGAAAAGAGTTCATCCCACCGTGACTTCTGCTGAAAAGCTGTTCCAGAATCTGATTCTTCTGATGATTAGAAATTTTCTAAATTTCAAGCCTAAATTTATTCGTCACTCTTCTCCCTCCTTGGTGATTGTGATCTCACTGCCTATGTATTTATAAGCATCAATCATAATATGAGAAAGGACTTTATATAGAGCAATCAGGAGAAATGTGCTCCAGTAAACATGATCTGAAATTGAAAAAAGAATGGTTTTAGTTTTGCAAGTTTGTGGATTAAAATACATTTTTCCTGTAACCACCTCCTCCCTGCATTACAAAAAAAAAAAAAAAAGAAGAAGAAATGGCGTCAGCTGGTCTATTTGAAGACAAAAAGGGAAAGGAGCATGCTGAACATTAGCGACAGGTTGATTCTATAAACATGTTTACTTTTAGTAACACAGAGTTGCTTTAAAAGGACATAGAGCTTTCACGTTAACGTGCCATTTCTCCCCAGTAATCAGCATTCACAAGAATAGAATAGTGTAAAATTATTAATCTTTAAATGGATATTTCACTTATTCTTTGGATATTTTACAACCCTCCCCCTTAAGGAAACAATGCATAGCACCTTCTTCTATTTGCTAGAAAACTGATTTTAAATGTCTGGATTTTTAAAATACAAATCTAAACCAGAAAAGAGACATAGAAGAGTAACCTGCTGTCAGTTTATGCCTTTACAGGTGTGCTATGTTATTGTTTCATGTGGATACTGAATATATAAGAACCAATGCGCCAAGCAAAATGCAATATGCAAAATGTCTGATCAGTAGAAAGCCATTACTCCTCTAAGTAAAACAGATCAGAAAAAAATTATTTCTTCAGCCTGTATCTGTTTGTTTGAACTCTAGTGCAAGGCTTTCAAGACAAAGGTGCATCATATAAGGGGTGTATGTATACATACACACGCAAACAGCTCAATGTCATAAAGTTATTTACAACAACAACCTCCTAATTGTTCACTTTTGGCATTTGTACATCTGAAAACTAGACATGAATTAAGAAAAGAAATAAAACCTTATTGAGACAGCAATGATGTTTAAGGAGCACCCATTCCCCTCCTCCTTATCTACTCAGCATGGAGATGACCAGCCACGAAGGAAGAAGCTGACTTTTCTATCACAGGATTCAGGTACTGCTCCAAAGGTAACTCTAATTTGCTTTCTCTGCTGTCTTCCTCTGTGGGATCTACAGTGTTTTCACCTTGTCTACCTCATACCAAAGATATTTTTGAGCTTATTTAAATGAGAATTCCACTTCACTCAATGTAGAGCTGTTACACTGGAAGACCTACAACATTGGGACCAATAAATATAGTAATACTTTATACAAGAAATTGTACAAGTAATAATTTATGCAAATCAGAATCAAATTCTGAACCTGTATAAGTCAACATCACTTCTAAAAATTAACAGCTCTACTTAATTGGCTAAAAATGACTTGGCTTTCTCTGAAGCGCGAAGGTTGTCACATAGCATTGCCAGATCTAACGACCAGATACAACTTGGAAAAGAAATGTTAGAGTTATTGAGACTAAAGTTCTCTGAAATCACTGGGTGAATTTGTAGCAGCATTCAAACAAAAAGCAAAAAAGGTGTTTAGCATCACCTGAAATGGTAGTGAGAGAGCATACTTTTGCCTTAACTCCAGCAGAACTCTACTGTATTCACATTTTGAATGCTCTAAACAGGTCTGGTCTTGGTGTCTGGAAAAGGACAAGGCAGAGGTAGGGAAGATACAGAGAAGAAAGCTTACATTATTAAAGGGACTAAAGGGAGTGGTTGCCTTATGAGGTCAGATTAAAAAAATGAGACTTTTCAACTGGTAGAGTGCAGTGGTGAGACTTGTTCAAGGTTTATGAAATCATCAAGATGGCTGAAAAAATGAATGTGGAACCATTTTTCATCATATAGCAGGGTTTGGATCATTTGGTGAAATGAATTTAAAACAGATAAAAAGAACACATTACTTCACACAGTGGCTAGTGAATTTCTGGACTTGCTGACAAAAGAGGTCATGGAAGCAGATCCCAACATCATGTTCAAAACAATAGGTCCAACAATGGATAGTTAAAGGACTAGGCAAGGATTTACCTTCCTAACAGCCATGGAAGCCAGGGGAGTACGAGGAAAAAGGCCTGAAGAAGGTGGCCAAGCTTGTGTGCACTCTATAGATAGTTTGTCCTGCTGCTGCTGTTTCTATTTGCTTTTCTGTTCAGGTACGTATTAGCAAAACCTTGAAGTCCCGCTAGGGAGGGAGAGGGCTAACGGTAATGAAAACAAAGAGAAAAAATTAACTACAATGAACAACAAATGAAAGAAAGGGAAGAGTTTTGGGACTGAAAATACAAAGCTAGGGAAACCGCAGGAGGGCATGAAGCACAAAAACCCCAACATCACTCACAACTTTGTGAAGGTTAACCTAGGAGCAAGTGGATGCTGCCCAGTGATTCTCTGCCAGGAGATGTGGGAGGATGATGAAATGAATGGACACAAATCCCCCATCAAGCTTCCTTCTTCTGGTGACATGAATAACCAACATGGACAGGGCCTGGAAGAGGTTGATGAGGAGGTCCTGCAACTTGGAAAGGCCTTGGTTAGGGAGTGTATAAATAACACATTGAGAGGAAAAAGTGCAGCTAGAACTTCAAGGAGAATTTCTGGAGGAGAGACCAAAGCCTGCCTCATTTGATGTACACTCAAAGTACCTGAGGTGTGCCAGGGTCTCTTACCACTCTCAGAGAAAAAAAGGATCCCCAGTCCTCCCCAATGGAGTGTTTCCTGTGTTCACATGTGTTCTTAGACATCTTTCTCTCTGAGGAGTATGAGTTGTAAAAGCCTCCAGAGGTGAAAGTCACTGTTGAATTACTTGTGCTGTTCTAAAAATGGTAAGGCATATTTAGGACAAAGGGAACTTAAAAAGAAATTGAAAAATTAGCTAATCCCAGGTGTAATTAAAATAGGGTAGTATCTTTTTTAAAGAGAGAACTTTTTAAAGAGAGAAAATTATGTGCAACACCACAGTAAATTTTTTATATTCTTATTAAATCCAGAGAAGACTACATTTTGTTTTAAACTACTATTTCATGTTCATTTTTTGCTGAAGTTCCTTACCAATTCAGAGAAGGGGATTCCAACACAGATATTTCCCAGTGGTAAATTGTTTGCCTTACTTATTCTAATACTCTTTCAATGATAAGTGACTTTTTCACCATTATTTTTATTCAATTGGAAGATCTGTGAAATCAATTGTCATTGGCTAGCAGTTCAGAAACCTGTTTCATTACAGAGGTCACTTTGTAACATTGAGTTCATGGGGCATTGCCTTTGGTTCTGAATAAAAAAGAAATCAGATATTTTTAATAAATAATATCTATGTTGTCCATCTTGATTTATAGAATCTATTAAAAGTAAAATTAACTGGTGAGTGAATGGCAACAGTTTTAACATGATGCACAGAATTAGATGTTGCAATACCAAATTTGTGACATCAGAAAAGAAAGGTGTCTTGTGGAAGAAGTCCTGTTTTGTTAGGCTTTTCCTAGAGAGTGTAGTTGAACAAAACATTGGACATGTTCAGACACTGCACTGTAGATAGTTCCTACACTAAGACATTGGAAAGTAATCCCAGATAGTTTCATTAGACTATAACATAAGGACCCCCAAAGCATTTGCTGAAAATAATGACGGTAAAAATTTGTTTTAAAAACAAAGATATCAATATGTACCGTAAAGGTTCTAATGAAAATTGGATTGAGTAACTGGAATACATAAAAATTTAGTCTGAATGTGACAGAATAGCAAATTTACAAAATCAGGCACAGCTGTGATCTGTATGAGGGAGAAAGACTACACTCCTTTTATTACTCCCGCTGCATGGAAGCACAGAAAACACTAAACTGGGGGGAGGGAAGGGCAGAGAGTACGGAAAGAAATTTATAGTTCTTCTCTAAGAAGTCCATGCATCAAGATTTTTTGCACCTGGCTCCTGGATTAAAAACAAAATGACACAAATATCATATTAAAAAGAGTATATGGACTTTAGTAGTACTGGCCGTCACCTCCCTGCCAAGACTGGAAATACCAGGAAGTCTTGAGCATACTAATTGCAATGGGAGGTCAGTTGATTCTCTTATGGGAGGGTCTAAATGAAGAGAAGTGTTGTGAGTCTCATTCCTTTCTCAAAACTGGGACACGGGATGCTGATACATAGTTCTCAGAGTTGAATTTCAGGGGCAAAATATCACTTTGGAGACTACTCCGTGCCATGTCCTCCACTTCCGCAAGCTTTCAAAATTATTATAATTGCTGAAGGATTTAAGTGACAGCTCAAGCACTTTAGGGTCTTATAGATCAGAAGCTGAATACTGAATTTTTCTCAAAACATTTTTCATGGTGATGTGGATGATACACAGATACTGTAGAGCTTTAGTTTATCTTGCTTCAAAGGCAAACAGTAGCAACTGAAATAGCAAATGGCCTTTGAGAGGAAGGTGAATTTATGAGGTTTGTTGACCATCTTTTCATTTTTGCTATAAGAAATGAAAGATGAATGACTTCAATAGCAGTCAGACGGCAAACAGAGAAGACAAGAGACACTGAATGCATGGTGATACCTGAAATTACACAATAAATGATCTCATATTTGCTTGGCAATGACACAAATTCTGCTCAAATGCTTTCTCTTTCTCTCTCTTCCTCTCAGGATAGAAAGCTATGAGGAAATGACTAGCTGATATTTGCTTCACTGCAAAAGCAGCTCTAGAAGACCTCATTTTTCTAGAGAAAGGTGTGAAAACATTTTCATGCTACATTTCAAACTCAGCTCCAGTTCACAAGCCTTCTGCATCAATTCTCAGATAAATGTCATACATTTCCATTTCAAAATAGCAGCCTGTTTTTTCACTACTCACCCAGTCTTTCTTCACTCACTCCAGTTACTGTGGTGAGCTGGCTTGCACTCCACATATGGGCAGAACAAAATATTTGGTGTAACTTCAAGCACATGAATAACCCCTTGTCAGACCTTGGTACTGTCCCTTCATTGTTACACTATGCCGTGTTTCTTCATGTCTTCAGATTCATTCTATTACAAAGAAAAAGCAGGCAAAAATGATGATTTTTTTTTTATGTTGGATATAACAGAAACCACATTTTGAAGTCTTTTTTTTTTTTTGTCAGGGCACAGAGTTCAGAGGCAGCCTTGAAGCTCAAGATTCTTTTGGGGTTTTATACAACTAACTGCTTAACAAAATAAATGCAAACATACAATCTCTCAACATCTGATTTTTTGTTCTGTTCATCTGCATGTTTTCTTGCTACTGGTAAGGGGAAAAAAAATCTAACTGCATCATTTTATCATCCATATTCACTGTTTTGAAAAAGCAGATTTTTCCTTTTGGGGAAGTCTCCTGCTACCCCTGCGCCAACATTACTCTTTGGCCTATTCTGTAAGAAAAAAATAAAAATCAGTGAGGCTGAATTTTAGTTAAAACAGAAGAGCAGTCATGTGATGTCCTGACTTACCTTCTAACAATACTAATGGTTTCACAAAAAGGTCTGACCATTTGCTTGGAGTTTTCACATACTATATTGAAAATCACCACTGAACAGAGTTAAATATCATAAATATGAATAGAATAATCAGGAAAGGTCTAAATAACGCTGAAATGCTCATGTAGGATGCTTTCAATTGACGACTGTTTCACAAATTCCGACAGTTGCACACAAAGTGAATTAGCACAAGCATTATGTTTCTTATACTGCAATAACAATTGAATGTAACCAGTGCAGTGATGAAGTGATGAGTCATTGCTCTAGGAAAATGACCAAGGAGTCTGGAAAAGGCTAACTGTAGTCAAGGAAGAGTCCCTGCTCTTAGTATTCTCTCAGGAATTAATGAGACCTATCTCCACTGTCACAATAGTAGACAGAAAGAGACACTCCACCTTCAAGGCCTGGTTTGCGCTGAGGCATCACTTAAAACAGATCAGTTCTGCCTTACCAGACTAAGCACAGCTTAGAGCAGTAACACATTCTGGCAATCAGCAAATTGACCACTGTGTTGTCCAAGTCCCTCCCTGGCCAAATGAAAAAAATAAAAAGGGCCAGTGCTTCGTTCAGCACTGCTGTTTCACACATGCCACATCATGGGGAGAGGAATGTATACTGCTGCTACTCCAACAGAGGGGGGAGTTCTGGAAAAAAAAAAAAAAAATAAAGCACAGTTCACATCTGCTAATTAAATTTAACCTCCTTGTGGAACCTGCTTCTGGGGTGAGGTAATTCAGAGGATCCCCATTTGTAGAATAGAATTTTCTCCTAACTTCTTCCTGTGCAAGACCTGTTTCTCCCTGCTCTTTTGGGTCTGAATGACTAAGCTTTTCTGCAGCCTTTTCTCAAAAAAACCTTTTTTCTTCCATCCAAGGAACAGTTGGAATAACTAGCCCTTTGTATTTTAAGTTATTCATTAAAGTTAAATGGCTTTCTTTTCAAGCCTGTCCTAGGGCAACCATTATAAGGTTAACCTTTCTGTAGCTCTGAATCCAGATAAGTTGCTCAATTTTCTCTACACCCAGCCAGACACAAATGTGTATGAATATACCTTTGCTATGGTTCAGAGTTGTCGCCTCAGTATCTATTCCGATTTCCCAAAGCAGCACTGAACATCAAGGGGAAAAATGTCACAAGCCACAAAAGGCAGTTTCGAAAGGGCAGAGAGAACCTCATCATTTGGGTTTTTTTTGTAAGACAGAAAGTACTCCTCAATACAATGCCCCAGGTGCACCTACTTACTATAGGGACAAGGGAAAAAAAAAACAAAAACAAAACCCAAACCAAAGCAGTCAGTTCCCTACAGAGCAATCCTGCTTAGCTGAGTCTTTACCCCAGCCACATATCCCCACAGATCACCATCCCTGCTCCACCTGGCTGCTCCTTCAGCCTTATGATGACTCTCCCAAATCTGGGGTGCTCGTTGGCAACCTCACCTGGAAAGCTGGTTCTTTTCTGCTTCAGTTTCTCTTTTCAAATTAGACTCTTTGAATGCTTTCCTAAAGCTCTTTTCCAAAAAGGAGATGTTAAGCTCCTACCTAAAGCCAAGGGACATTGACACAACTCCATTGGGTACAATTAGGCAGATTGAGAATTAAACAACTTCTTGCATCCATGGCTATGTGTAGTTCTTCTCTTTGGCAGTAAGAATCAAACATTGTTTAGTTTAATTACTCAAAAAAACACTATAGGATCATTTTAAAATGTGTTGTTGCTTCTTCCACAAGATGGAGTGCAGTGATAATATCTAAAGATTTTCAAATTGAATCAATATATCACGTCTCCCCTATGCTAGAAAAGCCTTTAAAGACTTTAGCCAACCACAGCAAATCAGAAGCCCCAGTGGGGCAGTTTCTCACTGGTTAGTTATGCTTTCTTGAGATGGGAGTTCAGAGTGCACCCCAGAAAACAAATAGAGCCCACAGATTATTTTTTTTTTTGTTTCTACACTCAAAATGAGCAGTAGATTTAACAGCAATTTTCCTCTGATGGGAAATCGCAACAAAAAAGCACTCACACTCACTTGTTAAAGATGATGTAAGAATAAAGAAATATTTTTACTTGGTCTATCATTTTTAAAGCAGCCAGAAAAATTGCTTCCTCTCTGCATTTGCCTTGAGGTTCTCAACCATAGCCTTGTGGGTACAGGGCAGCTGAACTCAAATCGAGAGCTGTACTTCTCAAAAGCCAAAGCTGCATCAGTGCATGTAAGCTGCTAACATTCTGCTGGCAGCCCATCAGCTTCATGCTTAACAGATCCATTTGGGAGAGTGAGAATCTTCCTTCTTTTCTTCTCTGATGTTCTGAGTTCACTGCGAGCAGCTTTGATCTGATGTAGAGACCTGTTAGCTGGCAATCAGGGAAATGCAGTCTGAGTAGGAAGAGGGATTGTGAAAGACTCTTCCTGGTTCCGACATAAAGTTCTGTGATAGAATATAGAGTTTTCATACCAATTTGCATCCTTGTACACCCATTTAATATGATATAGTGAGTTGTGCCAATAACACATACTTTAATGATGAAAATAAAACTACAATAAGCTACCCTGAACCATGACCTGAAATGACAATCTATTGCTTTGAGCTTCTCAGCATCAGTAGTCACCCTGTCCCAGTTTGGAGGTGGTACAGTTGCCAATACCACATACGTGTGACCTTACTGTTGCAGCTATACCCTATTTGGCAAATCTTTCTCCTTCCCGAGTTAGCTATGCACGCAATGACAAGACACAAAGGCTTGTCCTAGTCCTTAAAAATCAGCCGCCCCAACTTGATATGACAAAGACAGTGACTCTTATATTAATTTTCTCTTTATGTGCATAAGGTCTGCAACACCACCGCGCACATATCATAGGTATGTACCTGCCTGGTAGGAGGCTCGGAGCTCCTCTGCGTTTCTTAATCCTACTTTCTGCATCTCTTTTACCCGGATTTTTAAGAGGTGTCTCCAACTTTACATCAACAGCCTGCTCGAGGCTTGGCGCTGAGAAATGAGCGAGAGCCTTGCACAGCGACTAAGTCCAGCCTAAGCCGCCCCTCTACCCGCAGCTGCGGGCTGCAAGGCTCCCGCTGGGCCGTGGGCGCTGCTGCCTGTCCTCGGCGGAGCGCCCACTGCCACCGGGGACGGTGGGAGCTGCTCGGCCGGAGCGTGCGCGCGCCCCCGGGAGGCGGAGCCGCGGCGCGGGCGGGCGGGGGCGGGGTTCGGCGGCGCTGCAGCGAGCGGGACGGGCGGCCGCGAGGGGAGGCTGCCGGTAAGAGGGGAGAAGAGAGCAGGAGGGAGGCGCTGCTTCGCCCGCTTGCGGCTCTGTCCGGCGGTGCCGCCTGTGCAGCCGAGCCGCCGCCGGAGCGAATGGAGAAGCGGCGCTGAGTGGGCTGCCCTCCGGGGGGTCGGCAGCCGGGGGCAGCGGCGCGGCGGGCAAGCAAGCAATGCCCCTCACTCTTCCGCTTGCGCTGCCCTTCCTCCTGCTCCCGGCTTTGAAGCTTTTGTTTGCTCCAGCCGCTGCGATAGCAGGAAACTTCCCGGAGGGATGGGCTCAGGCCGGGCTTGTGCTGCGCTGGGCTCCGCAGGGCACCGGCCACGCCATGAGGTGAGGCGAGGCGTTGCGCCGCGGGATCCGCCGTCGGCAGTTCCGTGGGACTGGGGCTGCAGCTGCCCCACATCCGAGGGGGGTGGTGGTCTGGGCGGCAGGAGGGGAGAGAGTTGCAGCGGGGACTGCCCAGAGCCCCGCACGGTTGTACCGGTTCCCCCCCCTGGATCCCATGGACGGGAGGGCGCCCCAGCCCCAGAGGGACCCTGGGGTCTTGCCGCGTCCCCCGCCCGAGCCGCCGTGCCCGCGGGCTGGGCCGGTTCGCGAGTCAGCGCTCCGAGAAGGCTGCGTGGGCCCAAGGCGGCGGGCACCCCTTCTCCCAGCGCCACCGCCGGAGCCGTAGGCGGGCAACGGTCAGCGGCCCGGGGGGGCTCCGCGGCGGCTGAGGGGAGGCGAGGGGCAGCGCGGGGCCTGGAAGTGCTCCCACCCCGGGTGGGGGCTCTCGGCCGCGTCCTGCGGCTATGCGGGCGAGCACGGCAGCCCGGCGGGCTGCGGAGCGCCTGTGGGAGGCTTCCTCCTCCTCCGGCGGCGGGGGCCGGGTGCGGAGGCGGTGTGTGGGGGCTGCGCTTCCGGCCTGGGTCCCGTCCCCGTGGGCTGGCCCCGCTCGCCGGAGCTCTCCGGGTGAATGCCGCCCCGCTGGGCGCCGGAGCAGAGGCGCGGCTGCCGCCCTGAGGCGGGACACTCCGGTAGGGGCTCGACGGGGCGGCTGCCTGCTGTCAGCTGATCTCCAGAGTCTTGGTTGTGCAAAACTCTCGGTCAGGGAGAACCTGCCGCTGTCTGGCGTGGTGTGCGTGTGGCTCCTGAGGTGGGGAGTCACTCCCGGAAAAAAAAAAAAAGTGTGTCTCATTTAAAATATACCATTTACGTTTAATTTACTTAAACGACTATGTAATTTTTATTTGGGTGTTCCACGTGGTTTTCTTCATACTTAATTTTTAAGTCAGATGACACAGCGCAGCCAAATATATATATCAGAAAACATATCATAAAGTTTTCCCTGTAAATCAATAAAAACAGCTTTCCAAGAAAGCAGTGGATTTGCATATACAGGTAACGTATGTGTTTTAAATGGTCTGAGCTAGGTGCAGCTGCAAGTTAGAGCCATGCCCAAGAGGGTTGCTAAACAAAATTGGTTATTTTATTCGTGAAACCGTGGATGCTTAAGCAGTGTCAAGTGGGTTTTGCGCAATGCATTTTCTGTGGGGAGTTTTGTATGTGAGAAAAGGCGGCAGAGGCATCAGGTTATGAAAGGGACAGTTTTAAACAGACCGTTTCTGGATATCTGAAATGGTAAAGAGTTTTCAAAAAGTACTAATAGCTCAGAATAGCTGTGTGTTGGCAGTTGTCAAGTGTATTTTTACTGTTGTTTTTGCGCAGTTATCTGTTGTGAAAGCGTATTTGCCAACATTGCTATAGCTACAGCTACATTTCCAGGATAACACCACAGATTCACTAGTAATTATATTTCTATATTTTATATTTTATATACAATATATATAATTTTATATTACAAATATAGATTATAATACTATATATAGTATAGTATAATGTATATTATGAATTATATATACAGAAGCAGATTTGGTAGTGACTAGTAATTAGACAAATAATAATTTCTAAGTAACTTTAATTTGAAATATTTACTGCCAAATGATCTGCCCTTAGAAACTCAGCTTCTTATGCCATTTAGTATGACTTATTAGAGAGTAGCGTTACTGTAAGAGCGTATTTTGAATGTATAGAACTTTTTTTTTTTAAACTGAGAAAACAAATGAGACTGGATATCAGTAGATCATGTGCAAGGTCTGCCTGCTCAGAGGAAACATGAAGAAGCCAAGATGAGCTCTACTAATTTCTGATTTTCTTGTATGCTACAATGTGTAGGTGACTTTTGTATGGTGGTCCTGATCAGGCTGTGCTCATGCTTCATTGCATGTGCCACTTCTAAAGTCTTCCTGTAAGAATAATAGCAGATAAAACCTAAAGAGGCTATGACCACTTCTCTACAAGTTAATTAAATGTACCCAAGACTCTTTTCTGGTCCTGAAGCCAACTGGCATGGATTAGCCCTTGTTAGGGCTGCTAAACTCTCCTGCCTTCCAGAACAGGATAGCTAAATACAAGCTGCTGGTTGGGACTGGCTCCTGGCCTGTGTTAAATCCAGAATCATGCCCCAGAATTGCATGGGAGAGCTGTAGATGACCTGGATGAAAAGGATGCTGCGCTGGTCTGTAGCAGTTCAGCATCTGCATGAGTGGATTCCGTTTCCCAGGAACGGTTCCTGGTAGTGCTTGATTTACTAGTGTGGACATAGTCTGTCAGTAACACTGTAAGTAGCTTCTCCAAAGTCTGTGCTCAACCATAATGATCTGATTGCCGTGCATTGAGGATCTCTGGCACTATAAAATGCTGCTTTTCATAGTCAGCTGTTTAGAACTCACAGAGTTGCTTTTTTCTCCACTTGTGCAAGTGGGTAAAGAGAGAGTAGGTGAAGGCTTGGTGGCTGTCCTGCTTGCTTGTAAGGGAGAATTAAACAGGGTAAGGGGAAGGCTGACATGACTTGTTGTGCTTGTCTGGGAATGTGCTCCCCAGGGCAGTGCATGTCCATAAGCAGTCCTGATGGCTAGATGTGGACGTGTCCATGACCTCTATTCGCACACAAGTAGCAAGTTGGGCAGAGCAAGTAATTTTTTTTAGTGCCCTGAAGATTATTTACTTTTGAATGCCTGGAGAGATTACTAGCCTGTTAATATTGTTAGAACGTGTGTTTAAAATAAATCATTGCAGACTGTCACCATGCTTGCTGTCTTATGTCACTGAAATGATGACCAAAGCCCATGTACGTCATAACATTTTGTGTGTGTTTTGGTTCACATTTTTGCAATACCTCACTGTTTGGTTCAATAATGAAACGGTGCACGTGCATTGTATTTTACACTGTGCTTGCTTTTTGAATATTCGTATGTGTAGTTAATCTCATATAATAGTCTCATAAATAAATTTCAAAGCAGTTCTAAAGGATGTGAGACTCAGTTGTTACAAATGAGGAAAGTGAGGCAGGAGAAAGTGTTAACTATTTGTTTAAGGAGTCTTAATTGTAGGATCCAGAAGTAGAATCTTGGATCAAAAATTGATCTGTCAGGTCACACTGCCTCTCATGGACATACAAAATATTTTAATAGAACAGTGTATTTTTTTCACTATAATTTTCTGGCAGACATTATTTTGCTAACCTAGCTAATAGCATAGTTTGAACTTAAATAGGAAAATTACTCAGCTGCTTCATTTCCAGCTGAGGATACTGCTTAGATACTTACCTAAACCTTACTTACGTGATATGGGACTTGGTAAATTCTTTAAAGTACTTTCCTGAAGAGGCAGATTGTCTCAGTCAAATTCCAGTCAATTTCGTTTGAATGAAACCTCTTAAAATACAAATCTCAAACACTGGGACCTTTTAATGTGTACTTTAGGAGTAAGATGAGCTATCATTTTTCTTCTGCCTCGGTGTAAAAGCACTCATTCAGTAAGGTGTATTTACACTTAGGCACATGTTGAAGTGTCTGAGGAGTCCCACTGGTTTGAATGGCACTTAGAGATATCTCTTGTGTAGCTCTAATTTACCTCAATCTAGATGTATATTATACACAAGCTGTATTTAAAATAATATTGTTAAGACCACATAAGCACAGAAGTGTTTGGAAATTTAAAACTTGAAGTGGTGATGATGTGGCCTTTGGGAGCTCTGCTTTATGCTATGCAGGATCTGATTTTGTTCAGAGCACTTAGCATCTCAAATTGGGCACCTAAAATTAGTGGATTGTTACGATTTCATCATATCTTCCTTGATTTTCTCCACCTTGGAGTCACTAAAGCAAGGCTTTAATTGTGTTGATTAAATATGGTATGGTGCCACACAATAACTGTGGAGAAAGCAAGGCTTTGAATAGTTGTTCATCTTGGTGAGCACTGGGCCTCCTGAAGGAAGCTGGATTCTGTGTGGATAAGTAGTATTTAGTCATATAGTTAAAGCTTATATCATAGTGTTTTAATTACAGTTTTATAACTGCTGCTTCTCAAGTCTTCAGTGCTTGACTTTCAGATCTTAATAGTGTTTTTATCGTAGTTTTTGAGTGTATAATTTTCCCACTGCCTGATTCTGCAAAATCCCTAAACCCAATGGAAGCAAAAGGAGTATATATTTTTTTCTGCGGTATCTTTGATCACTTCTTGTGTCCTTAGCAGAGTAAGAACCTCTAAATGCCAGTTCAGGCTGTAACTAGTTGGAGATCCGTATGTGGGTTGACAGTGGAGGGAAATAGCATGCTTTATACATGGATTATGAAATGACCCACATTACCTTATAATTTTTATGTGATATAATATAGGTGATTTAAGGAGAATGATGACATTTTGAGGCTTAGTTTCTCTTCTGTTGTCCACAGAGCAATTCTGTCTGGTGACTTTGCTATTGTTTTCCCTGCAATATTTTGCTCTTACTGACCTGTTTCTTCTGGGCCGTATTGTTGCCCAGCTTCTTCCTGCATTTTTCCACCACATCCTTCTCTTGGTTGATTTAATACACGATTTCTTGTTGCTAGGCACTTTTGTCCGGTTAGAATTTTTTGTCCCAATCTAGCTTGCTGCCCTCTTGTTGCCTGGGTCAGGTCAGCTGGCCAAACAGATCAGGTCAGGAAAGCAAAGGGGAAACAGACTTTGAGATCCAGTGCTCAGATTTCACAGGCTGTGGTGAAAGAATAATCTCTGTTATAGCCCAAGTGCATGGAAGTAGAGAATAATTGAGATTGGAAGAGACCTCGGGAGGTTGCGTGGGCCACCACTCTGCTCACTGCTGAGCCAGATGGAGAGTTAGATGAGGTTGTTCAGGACCATGTCCACTTGAGTTTTGAATATCCCCAAGGATGGAGATTCTGCATACTCTCTGAGTAACCTGTTCCAGTGTTTGGCCTAATCAGTTACCCGAACTGTAGCTTGTGTGCATTGTCCCTCATCAGTTGCTGTGAACTTCCAAGAAGAAACTGGTTCTTGTACTCATTAAAAACAACAGATTTTTTTTTTTCAGATGCTTAAATACCACACTTTCTGTCAGGATTAAATAAAACTTTTGCCAAACAATAAAAGCCCATCCTCTTCCAGCCAGTCTTGCAGATCTTATTCAATAGCAGCTGATCAAATCAGTTGAATTACGTTTTTTTTTTTAATGTAGGCAAAATAAAAGTCTTTTTTCAAGCCTTACTTGTTAGAACAGATGAGATATTTGAAATTTCTCCTTTCTTTCTCCTGCATAACCATGCATTGTATTTTCCATCAGGTGCCTACGTCATTATGTGCTGTGAATGGATGCTGGTGGTTTAGGAGGTAAATTTAAATCTTTAATCTGAGCTTCTGAAAGCTAGCTATCTTGTCCTGTGATTTTTTTTTTTTTTCCCCCCGAAACCTCATTAGGTATATGAACCCCTGCACAGCAAATTTAAACCCACTAACTGTAGGCTACCTTTAAGGGATCTGTGAGAAATAATCTGCAGAGGACTATGGTGACACTGAGGTAGTCTCAGATAGCCCTCCAGGCACTTGTACAGTCAATGGAGAAAAAGAAGCTTGTGCAAAAAGTGGTTTATCCCACCTCTGACTAAATAATTTGCTCAGTGTCTCTCTGTTTTATATTGCAAGAGTCTCAATGGCACTTTTACAGGAGAGATGGGGAAATGCTCTTTATCAGGGAGAGTAGGACAAGGGTAACAGTTATAAGCTGAAAGAGGGTAGATTTAGATTAGATATTAGGAAGAAATTTTTCACTGTGAGGGTAGTGAGACACTGGAACAGGTTGCCCAGGGAAGCTGTGGATGCCCCATCCCTGGAGGTGTTCAAGGCCAGGCTGGATGAGGCTTTGAGCAACCTGGGCTAGTGGGAAGTGTCCCTGCCCATGGCAGGGGGGGTTGGAACTCAATGATCTTTAAGGTCCCTTCCAACCTAAACCATTCTGTGATTCTTTTGGCCTTGCTACTCAGCATTTAGGACAGCTACATTTGAGCAAGGTTAATACTTACTGAGCACCTTTACAGTTGTTTATTTCCTTGTCATTATTCAATATATGGTCACTTGCCTTGTTTACAACCCATTTGGAATCCTTAATAATGTATTTTTTTTCTGCGAGGGTATTCATTCCTATAATATCTCAGTTCTTCAAAAACATTACATTGCCTTCATTACCTCCCTATGTTGTGCAAGCTCTCCTCATTTAAAAACAGGAAAAAGGAAAAAAGTGACAGAAAAAAGTTCACAAACAAGAGGTGTTCAGTTTGGGTTGCTTTGAGCACAAGGGGAAAACTTTGCAACAAATTGGGAGAAAAAGCATATATTTTTAATGCAAAATGTAAAATAATAATCCTGTCTTTCTAAAGTTGTCTTAGAACTTCAAAACCTGATACTACTTATAAATTATTATTTCTACAAGTTTTCTGCATCAGTAGTGTAATTCACAAAATTATCCCTTTCAAAGGATTGTACAAGGTTCGTGTGTGTATAATGACAGAAAAGAGAGTATATAATGAGAAAGATTGTTTTTTTTGTCAGACTTAAAATAATTTGAAAACACATTATATATGTTGATTAAATTCTTATCTTCAATAGATAATACTCCAACAAACCTTTTATTACTTGATCATTTTGGTTTAGACTCTTCTGTCAGTTGTCACTTCTGAATTTTCTCTAGACATTTTTCTGCAATCTGACATGATGTTTGTGGATGTGTTTAGAAATACATGAACATAATGTATTCATGATATTTTGATTCCTGTATCACTAACTGTATGTGTATGTGCTTTCGCATATATAAAATCCAAAGTGCAGGTTATGATTTCAAATTGTATTTGTGTCCAAATTTCCTTTGCTTCATCTTACTATCAAAATGTTTTTAAGAAACAAATCTCCAAAGCAAAATCCACACTTCCCACATCTAGCCAAAGACGTACTGTGAAACATTGAAGGAATATGTGTGTTACGTTTGCACTTCAGTTCTCTCTAAGAAGCACACATGCACATTGGTACCCCAGACCTTTATATGCTTGTGTTGAGTACTCTGGAAAAAAATTGTGTGTGGCCTGGAGAGGAACTACCTGTTTATTTTTGGAGCAAAATCAACTGAGCAGCAGTGAGGCCTCCCACCTCTTGCCTTATTTCTTGTTTGAAGGGTTCATGAGTTGGCAGAACTTAGAAGTTAATTCCATCCTTCACACTACTGAATTCATTCAGCATGTCTGCTCAGGCTCCGAGTGTGTCATTTATGATAAGGAGGTGACATTTGAAAGAAATTTGGCAATATTTAATACTGACTCATAAAAGCATGTTCAGAATATTTCTAACAGGGAGAAGTTGTTCTATGCCTTACTGGTATCAGGACATCTGCGTCTGCCATGAGAAATTTCCATTGCATTTATTATGAGGATAGGGACGGGGCTGAGTGCATTTGCTGACTGAAGTTGCGTTCCTGTGTGATCTGATCTAGGTGTTCCTGCTCTGGCAGGGGGATTGGACTAGATGATCTTTCGAGGTCCTTTCCAATCCCTAACATTCTGTGATTCTGTGTCTTTTCCCCCCCCATTCCCTTCATTTTGATAAGATAAGAAGGCAAGTTCTGACTGCATTCATCTTTTCTGGAAATATCAAATGAAAGTGTGAAATCTCAGGTAGTAGCACTTCTGTTGTTAAACTGCTAGATCCAAATGAACTGGATTAAATGTGTGTTTTCAAGACCACCACAAATGATAGACTTGAAAAAGTGTCTCCACAGTACACTGGCAATATGGTGTTACACTTTGAGCTAGTATCAGCAAGGCTGAAAAATGTAATAGCCCCTATGTATTCTCTCTGATTTCCCCACTGTTTTAGAAGTCTTATCTGTGTTCCTGGGTGTGCAACTGTTTGAATAAATAATTGGATTCTTCATTTCTTGATGCCAATATAAAAGAATACAGATTAGGCATTGGCTCAGGGACTGACCAGTCACCTCAATGGTCTTCCAAGATTTCACACTTCCAAAATGATGAGGAAGATGGGTGATCTTGATTCCATTATGATGTTTCATGGGCTTCTGGCAAGCTCCAGAGCACAATGGGGATCCCAGCATCCTAACTCTAGGAAGGGGAGTGGGGGGGGTGGGGTGGTGAATCACTCCTGGGGTGTGCTGGTGTCAGCCATTGACGGCAATTTCTGTAGTTTTCTGAAATTACAGAATTGTGGAATGAACATATTAAGCAGCTCTTATGTAGAAGCATGCATCTGTGTCGGTTGTTCAGGCAGTACAGATGTATGCAGACCAATGTAGATGCATAGAGGTATGGAGTTCATATACAGTACTGTTAAGAAACAAAATAATCAAAATAAGTATCTGCAACAGTTTAGATGATTTTGCTTTCCAGAAATGCATGTTCTCTCTGGCTGCTGAATGAGCTTATGTGATTACCTCAAGGCTGTGTTGAAATTAGGTGAGATCGGTCTCAGCCCTAGTAGGAAGAAAATGTGTGTGGGGGGAAACAGATGCTAATGAGGAAACAGACTTCCTTAAGGTCTTAAGTTGAGGCTTCACGTTGATGAACACTTAAAGTTGCCAGACATTGCTAAAAAGGTGTACCCAGTTCACTCCTCAGCCAGTCTGGGGACTGCAAGAGCACTGTGTTCTAAGTATTTCAGAGTTGTCATTTACATCGTGAAGAAGATTAATTCCTTGAAAATGTTTTCCAAACTATATGTAATGAACTGTATGTGTCAGTTAATTAACAGACTTTTTCCTGAGAACTTGCTGTGGTCATTCATATAACTTATATATGTTTGAACATATAAGTGATTTTAGGCTAGTGTTTGTGACTTTGACCTATTTCTACCCTCACTTGAGAGAAAAGACATGAACAACTGTCATTGCTTCTGTCTGATACAGTCAGCCTGCATCTTTCTTGGACCCAACCACTACCAAAGCATCTGAGAAATGTTGGTTGTAGTCAACAGTCAGCTGAGACATGTTTGAAGGAATCATCAGGTGTCTAGAGTTAGTGCTACTGTATTAAGTACTGCTTGGAGGGATGCTAGCCAACGAATACCAGTGAGAAACAACCCCTTGGTACGTGGCCTGAGGAGACTCCTGATTTATGAAAGCCCAAATCTCTCTTCAGCTGCTGGCAGCAGGTCAGGCAATATGGACTTGTATGCCAACACTGTACAGTAGAGTCAGGCAAAGCTGTGCAGGTTTATCAGTGAAATGGTTCGCTGCATGGCAAAATCATTCTGTGGATTAAAGGCTGGCTTGCTGTTGATGGGTCTTTGAGCTGTATGCAATGAGGAGGTTGTTCTGCATAACTGATTAATTTGGCTGTTAGATAAGAACTGAATTTCCTTTTGCCAGGTTGGAGTTGCCAAGTTTATGCAAAGTGACGTACAGTTAAGATGCATTCTGCCATTTTAAGTTGTATCCGTTCACTCTATTGGTAGAAGGCCTGATGTTATCCATCTTAGCTTGGCTACGGCATTGGGGAATTGCTAGTTATGCTCCAGTCTCTGAATTGCTTTCCTGAATATTTTGTTAAGAGCATAAAAATCGCAAATTCAATGTTTAAATGTTGCTGTTGGGGACTGGATTTTGATTTTTCATTTGTACAGATGATATTTACAGTTTTACCTGTAAAACTTCTTACCTGAAGAGTAAGTGTTTTTGAGACAAGTGACTTTGCTTTGTAATATGATTAACTTTCATCAGGCTTTTTGGCTGCCATTAATAGCATTGCGTCCCAGATCTTTCAAATTACTTCTCTTAGAAAAGTCTTAAGAGAACAGATTCACCTTGGGCAGTTCTGAAGGCTCCTTCAGCTGTGCATGGTGGAACAAAGATGAGAGAAACGTCTTCATTTCTGAAACTCTGGTGGAAGATGATGTACAAGATCTCTCCCTCCAGAACCAGGACTTCAGCAGCTTTGCTTAGGACTGCAGCGTCATGAAAGGTGTGCTATTGTAACACCTAGAAATTGAAAGACTGTTCTGTTCTCAGTATGTGAATCACTTACTCAAGCTAGAGCAGGGAGAATTTCCGTGTGCATGTTAATAACATTATTGCCTTTCCAGATTCATTTGTACGCTCACTAATCATGATGACTGTATGCTGTTTAAAATATAAATGTTTTTGAGCCTGTTTCCGGTGTACAGGAGGATATGGTTTGGGAATTTGGCTTTCTGCAGCCAGATGGATTGTAGTGTTGCTAAGGAAACAGACTATAAATGAAGTGGCAGCTGAGTGTCCCTAGAACATCAGACTGCTTGAAGCTGACATTTTAAACTCATTTAGGTGGGTAGATAAATTATGATGGGGTGAGAAGTTAATTTCCTGTATTTTATGATTTGTTAATTTTCATTGCTTTGTTAGTGTTTACAAAAGGTACCTTAACTTCCCACTCAAACCACCTAGTGTGTGAGTCACTGAAAAAAAAAATTGCTGTTAATATTAGAAATGGACAAAAGCTGTACAGTAAAACAGATCCCAAAATAATCATTAAAACTACTGCTGAGCGGATAGATAACAGTGTAACAACGACCTGTCAGCAGCATGGTCCTACTGAAAAAATGAGACTAGGAAGTAAGCTGAGATTCTTCAAAGTCCATAGGAAAGAATAGAGCTACTGTGGACCTGGTGGAGTTACAGATTTTGAACTTTGTGTCTACGCTGTTTAACAGCTGTATTATACCTATTTGATTTACATATATGAAGTTGCCTAGAGAAGGTAAGTTGAATTGTGGTTTTTGATAGTTGCTCTGCCCGAGAGAGGACCTTTAATCTTTTTTTTTTTTTTTAGTGCTTTTGCTGAAAATATGTCAGGTTTCCAAACCAGAGGTATTGACTGATATAGCAGGATTTTTTATTTTATTTTATTTTTTTTATTCCCTTGCGGCTGTAGGGGTAAAGACTTGATTTAAGTAAGCTGAGGACAGACAGCAACCACTGCTGTTGGTAAGATGGACTGACTGGACAATGAGAAGGTAGGAAGAGTTCTGAATAGCCTGAAATATCTGCAGACCTCAGACTTTTAAAAGTGTATAGATAGGATGTGGATTCCCCCCCCCACTTAACAAGTTCTCTGACATAAGAGGTCAAGTAATATGCTTATTTCACATTGCTTCCTTTACTTTTGAGTGCCTTGTGTTCCTGCAGTTAGTCCTTTCTTTGCAGGTTGATGGGCTTGGAAACTGAATTACTGTAGAGGGTAATGGTACACATGTTCTCAGCATTGTGTGAGTTGTTGCTTAAGATAAAAGGAATGACTAGGCCATATGTAGATACAATATATTTAGAATTGCACCCACTTCCAAAAACACCTGGTAATAGCAGGTTAGATAGCGAAGGGTGACACAGAAATCTAACACAAGAATCTGTTCTGCTGTTGGAAGCTGTATTGCATCCATACAAGGGTATAAATTCAACCATGCAGGCAAGTGGTTATAACTTTATTCTGATAGATTATTTATGGGGCATATCTGCTTAAAATGAGACTGACATGGACTGAATATGCATGAGTTTAACAGGCTATGTTTGCTTAAGAAGAAAAGGAATAAAAGTGGTCTGGAAGGAGAACAGGCAATGGTTGAGTCTGTAGAGCTTCACAAGCTTGCCATAACTACTTAACAAAAAGGAGATCTGGAAAGGTCTTTGTAAGACAGAAAATGGTAATAACTTGCCGAGGAAGGATTTAAAGTTTATACAGGTGGTCAGTAGAATTGCCGTTCTGTATTTTCTGAATTGAAATGACACTGTTTTCAATAAAACACATTCTGGAAAAGGAGTCATTGTTCCAGCAGTGTGAAACCTCTTCAACATGCAGTGTTTAGACTGTTGTTTAGAGTTCATTGGAGAGAACCATTTCTGGCCTTTTCAGCCAGGTAGGCAGCAGAGGTCATTGTGGAGATGGCATGAAGTGCACTGCCACCTTTCCTTCCATGTTTGTGATATGACTGGATTTAGTGCATTGATGTCAGTACTGCCAGGCTACGTATGGATCAGGATCTGCTGCTGTCTTATCACTGGAAACTGTAGCCAGGAGCAGACTACAGCTGTCACTATGTAAATCATGACTTCTTCTATTTAATTGACCCTTTGCTGAGGGACCTCAAGATTGAGCCAGTTTAATTGTTGTGGTGGCTGTTTGCTCCTGATGGATGCCTTGCATGTTTCTTGAAGGTCTCTTTCTCATCTTCTGACAGTGTGCCTGTTTTATGGTGGAGGGAGCTGTGGGACCCGTAAGGAAGCTGGCAACAGATAGCTCATTGGGGGTCAGATTAACTGTTGCTGGAAAGTGTCCATAGGAAACAGGATAGTAGGAAGAAGACAGCAACCTAGATGAAAATGTTCTGAAGGATTAATTATGCCTCTGACTGTTGCTTGAACTTGGATGAGAAATATTTTGAGGGAACTAAAGTGAATGTCACGTACTGTAGCCAGGTGTTCTGGAACAGGTCTTGTTAAAGTGAATATTTTTTTGTGTAAACAAAATAATGATGTATAATCAAACAGGTTTGTCGTTTGTTGGTGAGATTTTGTAGTAATACATTAAAAGCAACACGATTTTCCATGAAAAAAACATTAATGATTTGACAGACAAATTATATAGAAGTTATTTTCAGTCAGCTTTGTGAGTGCAAAGGAGTCACTAATGGAAGCTTGACTATTACATCTGGAGTAGGAAAGTGTTTTGTATAGAAATAAAGATAAGATAACCAGAAGACTATACAAAAATACTTAACTTTAAATCAATCCCACAGAAAGGCAGAAAAATTATATTTTTATTGTCAGTCATGACTTCCTAATACAGAATCCTTTAAAATGACCTGCACATCTTCCCGAATAATTTAAAAGCTTTTTCCAAGACAGAAGAAAAAAAAAATAGGAGGAACATTACTTCTGATTTTGTATGTGTTCTTTTTGATATCTTGTACTGAACGATGTTAATTTTAACATTAACAATATTTCAGGATTTATAAGGGTATTTATAGAGAGCACAGTGTCAAGGGTTTAATTTTCTGATCTCTTATGATGGATGTCTTGTAACTTGTTTTCCTATAAATCTTGCCCATAAGTTTCAGTTGTTCCTGATTTTGTGTGTTTCAGTGTTTTAAAAAAATATACACAAATCCCTTGGTCTGAATTTTTCGGTGGTTGCTGAGTAGTTGCAACCAAGTTAGAAATTATGTACTATGTTTATTATTCTATTTAGAGTTATCCTGCGTGCAAAATTATAAATTCCATAGAAAATATAAATACATTATTTTCTCAGGATCATTTTAATATTGAAATTGAGACCAAATAAACTTNAGGGACCTTAAAGATCATCTAGTTCCAGCCCCTCTGCAATGGGCAGGGACACCCTCCACAGGATCAGGTTGCTCAAAGCCTCCTCCACTCTGGCCTAGAATTTGTAATAGAGGTTTTTAAGGTACTTAAAGAGGTTGTTCCTACAAAGGATTTTAATCCTTCAGTTTCCTTTTCATTGTTAAAAAAAAAACCAAACAAACAACCCCACAACCCCCTCAAAAAAACCAAATACCAAAACCAGACAGTTTGAAATAGTGATCTCTTGTGCTACATTAAAATAAAAGTGTGCTTTAAAAATCACTAGATTGACTCATTTAAATATTTTTGGCATTTTAAATGTAATAAATTTTTTAAGCTGTTTGTGATGTGTGTCCCAAGCCCTGTCTGTTGTATCTGTGTAGAAGTTAT
>VZTO01006739.1:0-20797 GCA_013400615.1 Syrrhaptes paradoxus
AAGGAAATGGGTTGGGAGGGGGAAATGAGGCACAAAATGGGACTGAAGGGACCCCAGATGCTTGGGATCCTTCTGAAAGCTCCAGCCCGAAGCCAGGGGGATGGAGAGGGTCACACCAGACCTCAAAAACCAGTTGGTTTTAAAGCCAACTGCTCACTAGGGTTTCTGCCTTTTAAATAATAATTCTGGGAGGAGTGTTCCTGCCTGCACCCCACAGCAGCCCCAAAATCCTGCTGCTGGAGCTGCACCCCCCTGAGAGCCAGCCCCATCCTGCCCACGGCACTGTGCCGGGCGCTGCATGTGGCGGAAAACAGGAACCCTGGCACGGACAGAGCCCCGAGCAGTGTAGGGTGCAGCGTGGGGTGCAGTGTGCGGTGCAGTGTGGGGTTCATGGGGTGCAGGATGGGGTGCAGTGTGGGGTTTGTGGGGTGCAGCGTGGGGTGCAGTGTGGGGTGCAGTGTGGAGTTCATGGGGTGCAGTGTGGGGTGCAGTGTGCGGTGCAGTGTGGGGTTCATGGGGTGCAGCATGGGGTTTGTGGGGTGCAGCGTAGGGTGCAGCGTGGGGTTCATGGGGTGCAGTGTGGGGTTTGTGGGGTGCAGTGCCATGCAGGACCATGCACCCTCCAGAGCTTCTGCCGCAGAGCCTTTCTCTCTGCATCGCTGTACTGCAGCTGGAGCATCCATTGACGCTGCAACACCCCATCCCTGGGGGGGCTACCCCAGCACAGNAGGTCACCCCATCCCTGGGGGGGCCACCCCAGCACAGGTCACCCCACCGGGACCCAGCAGCTGCATCATGTCCTTCACCTGCCAGCGCGCCGCCGGCCACAGCCTCGGCAGGACCCAGCCAGCTTTCCACAAAGGTTCATTCCAGCAGCGGCCAAGCGCGGGGCCGGCCGTGCCGGTGATGGCGAGCGAGGCCACGGGGTGTGCTGGCATCGCTGCCGCTGAGGCAGTGTCTGAGTCACACCGGGAACACGCCAGCCCCACGCGCTGCCGTCGCACATTCCTCCCTGTTTACCTGCGCAGACACCCCTGAGCCCGGCCCCACCGCTGCAGACGCACCCTCGCTGCTCCCGGACAAAGGTGCTCGATGCAAGAAGGACCCAGAGCCCTGGGGTTGCCTCGGGGCTGGGGACAGAGGA
Source organism: Syrrhaptes paradoxus (assembly GCA_013400615.1). Lineage (NCBI taxonomy): Eukaryota > Metazoa > Chordata > Aves > Pterocliformes > Pteroclidae > Syrrhaptes > Syrrhaptes paradoxus. Next base: position 1,145 of record VZTO01006739.1, read on the forward strand.
GGGTGGCTGGCCCTGGAGGGTGATGCTCTGCTCGGGGAGGATGGGGCTGGGAGCTGGGGTGCCACGTGCTCGGCGCTGGCCGTGGGGCTGCAGAGCCGCACGGGGATTAGCGGAGCTTTGTGCTGACAGCTTGGCCCGATAACCCACCAAAAAAAAATTAAAGAGTATTTGGGATGATGAGGCACGACTTTGGTGGCCCAGGACATCCCCCTGTGTAGCCCTGGCTTTGGGGGGGGAAAGGGGGTCCCCATGGCACTGCTCCCCCTCCAAATGAAGGGGGTTACACTGAAGCCAAAGGCTGGAAAAAAAGTCTGCGCCCTCCTTTCTTTCACCACCCTTATCCCTTTGCTGTAAAGCAAAACACTGTCCCCATTCCTGCTCCCAGTGCCATGGGGCTCTGCCCCCTCCCTGCCCCTGGGCAGGATACATCCCACCTGGGCTGACACCGGACATGATTTCTGCTGCCTGAGCCCTGAGTTCAGCCCCCCTCCGCCGTCCCCCTGCCACCTCCTTGCTGCCTCCTCCCACGGGGGTTTCTCTCCTGCTCCATCCCACCTTCATTCAGAAGCAGGAGGTGGAAATTCGGCAAGTGCAGACCGAGGGCAGCTGGGACCCAGCCTTGCCTGGCTTCTCCTGAGTGTGTTGTGTCATGGGGACAGTTTGAGCATGTCACCGGCAGCATCCGTCACTGGCAGCATCCATCGGGGCGAGCGGCTCAGCCGGCCCCGCCGCCGTTCTCCCGTAAAGGGCACTGGAAAAAAAATACTGTGCTGCTGCTTTGCATTGGGGATGCCCAGCAGTGATGAACCTCCACCACCCTGCCCGGCTGTGGGGCTGCTGGTCCTGGGGCACAGTGGTCCTGGGGGGGCTCCAGCCCCATCCCCCTCCAGGGATGGAGGCAAGCAGGAGGGTGCGAATGAGTCTGGTGAAGTCTTTTGGGGGGTTAAAATTTGCTCAGCGATGCCAAGTACGCTGAGAAAAGCATTTTCCACAAAACCAAGCATTTTTTCCCCAAAGTGTTGTCCCCACTAAAGAAAACTTCCCCTGAGCAGTTTTATCAGGGTGCTGGGGTGGGGAGGAGAGGGGCTGGGGGCACCCTGGAGTGTGTAAATTAATCCGAAATGATTACACCGGGATTAATCCTGGGATGTAGCCGGGAGTGCTGCGCCCAGAGGAAGCTGTGGGAGCCGGCTGTATTTTGGAAAACAAGGATGTTTCTGTAGGTGTGGGACTGCGCTGACCCACATTCACAAACCCTGGCATCAGCCGCCGCTCCCAGCGCTGCCGCCGCCAAAGTAAATCCATCCCAGTCCTCCCAGTCCTCCCAGCTCCCGGCTGCGTCTCGGGCTCCTTGGAGGGAGTGGGGTCTGCATCCCATCACCGCCCCCCCATCGTCTGCTCCCCCAGCACCCCACAGCTCCCCATCGCTGGGGCTGGGGGTGGTGTGGAAGGTCGGGGTGGGGGGGAGTAGAGATTTAAACCAAGTTTTTAAAAAAAAAAAACCTCCTTGACCTTCCCGACTCCGGTGAGGATTTAGCACTAAAGCCTCGACTTTGCAGTTCAAAGAAGGGGTTTTGCAACATTCCCGGCATTTATCCCTCCTCGGCGGCGAACCCTTTGCAGTTTCGAAAGCAAAATAAATAAATAAGAGAAAATGTGTGCAATCCGAAAACAAAACAAAACAAAAAAAAATAACAACCCACCGCCCCAAGCCGCAGCGTGCGGTTACCCTGCCATGAATGGGACCGTAGATCTCGGGCGGGCTGTGCAGACGGAGCTGTGTTTGCTTAGGGTCCCAGCCATAACCCCCTGATCTGTCGAGCATCATTACCCGTGGCTGGGTGCGCACAAAACCTCTCTCTGAACAAAATAACCTTCTCAAACCCTTCTGCGAGAAGCGGGCGGCGGCGGGGGGGAGGAGAGGCGCTGGGTTCGCAGTGAATGACCCCACTGTTTGAGGTTTGCTGCTAAAAGATTTTGATGAGTCACGAGCTATTTCTGTAAATAATAAAAAAAAAAAAAAAGGAAATGGACATTTAAGAAAAAAAAAAAGGGGCCCCATGAACATTCATCTTTTGAAGATGGAAAAATTAAAGACTTCCCCCTCTCCCCTCCATGCCGTGCTTCATCCTTGGGGGGGGGCTGTGTGCAAGCGCTGTATCTGGGGGAGGGAAGAGGCACAGGAGCAGCTGGGGGGCATCGTGTCGTGCCACCCACTGTGGGTGCTCCCAGGTGACCGCTGGGGACCACGGCTTGGGGGACTCGCCAGCCCCCCTGGTGCTGGGGGGCGAGCGGGTCATGTCCCAGCCAGGGGACTGGGCATCACCGCGGGCTTCTGCAAGGAAGGAAACTGAGGCACGAAGAAGTGCATGGCTGAGGAGGACACTGGTGCACCCAGGGATGTCCCCTTTGTGTGAGGGGCCGACCTGCGTCGAGGGCACCTGCAGCCCTGGGATGGATGTTCCTGGTTTTGAGGCTTTCGGAGAGGTTGGGGTGGCAAAAGCGGGTGCTGACACCCCGCCAGCGCCTGCTCCCCCTGTTCCTGGGCTTTTCCTTCCCACGACTAAAGCCACAGTTATTCTTCCGACGCTTTTTGAGACCCCCCGGTGCAGGGGGTGCTCCTCCAGCCCACCAACAAACCGGGGAAGCAAAATGGGTGCAGAAGGGAGAGTAAAGCAGGGAGCAAACCCCCAGCGGGCCTGGGGGTGAGGGGCCGAGGGCTCTGTGTGTGCCCCCCACCATGCTGGAGCTGGGGGGGGGCTCACGGCCACACAGGGCAGGGACCCCCCACCCAGGGACACTGGGAACAGATCTCGGAGCAAGAAGCTTTGACCACATCCCTTCCGGGCCCCAGTTGTTGCAATTCCTTAATGCTCATTAAAAAAAAAAAAATCCCAAAACAAAACAACCAAAAGCACTCCCTCCTTTTTTTTTTAATTTTTTTTTTCTTTCTCTTTTTAACAATTTGGAAGCTGTGCCAGCTGTGTGCATCCGAAGTAGTGACTCGGCCCCTGCAGCAAACCCCAGGTCGTGCTTCAGGGGTGTGAGAAAATCCCACCGATTTGGGGCAAAGCACCGAGAGCTGGAGGGGAGGGTGGTATCCTCACGGATGCAGGGATCAGAGCACCCAGGAGGGAAGGGGAGGAGAGGGGTGGGTGCCTCTTGTCACCGTGTTCTGGGTGCACAGAGCTGCTCCACATCCAAGAGGGAAAGGGGTGGCTGGTCCCAGTCTCTTTCCCCATCCACATACTGGTTTAGCAATCAAACCAAGAAAGCTTTCATGTCCACAGCAAGGGAAAAAAAAAAAAAGGAAAAAAAGTTTCTAGTTTAAAAGTTAAAAGCTTTCTCCAAGTGTTAAATCAATCAAAGCCACATGCTCCTCCAAGCGATGGACAGCCTCTGCCTGGGCGTGGGACCCCGTGCCCTCCCCGTGGGCTGGCAGAGGATGGGGACTGTCCCCTCTGCATGGCTCTGGCACCCATGGGTGCTGGCTCTGTGCCCCAGGGCCGGCGGCGAGGGGCTGGAGGAGGCACGTTCGGCGTGTCCCAGGAAGCCACCGGCGAGCTGGCCACGGTTCAGAGAACCCTGGAAAAGGGCCACTGGAAAAAAGATTAAGTGAGTTTGGCCGAGACGGAGCAGCGGAGGGAAAGGGGATCTAACAGTCTATTAATATTGGCAGGGTCTAGACGCAGCTGGGAGCCGGCCAGTTCACTGGGCTGTGAACTGGGGGCTGCGGGGCGGCTGGGGGCTGCAGGGGCGGCTGGAATCTGCTCTGTGCTCCTGTCCCTGTTCCCTTCGCTGCTGCAGCTCTGACCGGGATGTGGAGCAAGGATATTCAGGATAAAAAATAATGCAATGGCCAAAAGTTCTTGATGGCCAAGCCCCGATGCCCTGGGAGGTCAATTCCCCGAGGGGAGTGCCAAAACCTTGCTTTTTTTTTCTGGTTTTAAATGGCAGATATTGAGGCTGCAAACCTGGCTCTGCTTTCGGAGCCTTGATGAGCGTCGAGCGCTTCTGTCTTCTGGCTGCGGGTGTCGAGCTGCTGGGAAGCTGCCTGCTCGCTTGCCGTCGCGCTGGGGAACACTGGGATGTACTGGGGCCAAGCTGCAGGCTCGATGCTGCTGGGTGCTGTGTGTCTTATTACTAAAAAAAAAAAAATAGAGGTAGAGGAAAAATTCTGTAAGAGTAGCAGCAAAAGCTCTCTTACCTACTAATTACTAACTTCTTGTTATTTTTCTTTTGTACAAGCAGCTCTTCCACTGCAAGGGAACACTCACAAACATCCAGCAACTCACCTTCACCCCAGCTTTTGGGAAAACCCTTCCCATCTCAGCAGGATGGAGCAGGGGCTGTTCGGTGAGGAAGAGGAGGGGCACTCCTGTCTGAGCTGCCATTGTGCTTTTCCAGGGGCCACTGCCATCCTCTCCCATCCCATCCCATCCCATCCCATCCCCTCCCCTCCCCTTCCCTCCCCTCCCCTCACCTCCCAAGCACAGGAGCCCACCAGCATGAGGCAGTGAGATGGGGAGGGACTTTTCATCAGGAATTGGAGTGATACAACGAGGGGTAATGGTTTTAAGCTGGAAGAGGGGAGACTTGGGTTAGATATTGGGAAGAAATGTTTCCCTGTGCGGGGGGTGAGGCAGGGGCCCAGGGTGCCCAGAGAAGCTGTGGATGCCCCATCCCTGGAGGGGTTCCAGGCCAGGCTGGATGAGGCTTTGGGCAACCTGGGCTAGTGGGAGGTGTCCCTGCCCATGGCAGGGGGTGGCACTCGATGGTCCCTTCCAACCTAAACCATCCTGTGATTCTAAGTGACTTCTCTGCCCTGCGATGCCCGAGCTGACCATCCCTCCCTCGCTCCTGGAGCCTAGAAGGATTAAAAAAGCAGATTTATTTTTTTTTTTAAATCAACAATCTTAAGAAAGCAGCCGGCACAGCAGCATGATAGGTAATTTATTTTATTGCATTTTATAATGCCATTGTCCATACAGATTACATGCAGCTAGATCTACTGTACAAGGGTTTACCGTCTGCCAAAGCAGACACACGGAAGTTCAGAGTACAAATACACAGCAATGCTATTTCCTTTATACAGCACGAGGGACGCGGCGGCGGCGGGAGAGAAAGGGTCACTTTGTACACATCCTCCCTCCCCTCCAGCCTCCAGCCCCCTCGGACCTCACCCACCTCCCCAGCATCACCTTCCCACCCCGGCCAAAGAGGATGGGGAAAAAAAAAAAAAGGTGAAAAAAAGGAAAAAAAAGTTTTGGCAAGGCTGGTGCTCCCCAACCTGAGGGATGGGGATGCTCAAGCCCAGGCACCCTCCTGGGGCCATCGTGGGCAGCTCTGGGGAGAGGAGGGTCCCCAAGTCCCCCGGCTCTGGCCTGTCCCCACCTTCCCCGACACTTCCAGGATAAAAACCTTGATCCAGGGAGATGGTCTCGGGCGGTGAGGCTGGCCAGGCGTGTAAACAAAGCAAAGAAACCCTTTGGTTTAACGCAGGTTCAGCTGCTGCTTTCCCTTCGCTGGCCTCCCCAGCAGCCCCCCAGTGCCACCAGTACCCCGTCCCTTTGAGCACTGGTTTCTGACTCTCCCCCCTCCCCAGCTCTAACTATTCTAGCTACTCATGGGGGGGGAAAAAAATCATTGAGAAAAAACAAACATGGGAAAATGAGTAATTCCTTCAGTGGGAGATACCAGATACAGAGAGGTGCCCAGACCTTCCCCTCGCAGAATTGCCCAGGAGGCAAAGGAATAGGAAATTAAAAAAAAAAAAATCCAGAAAACAACAAAAAAGAACAATTCGTGTTGGTAGGTTTAACCCAGTATATATATCTCTCCATATATACAGACATACAGTTCTGCCACACATTGCGTTTGGTCCTTTATCCTTCCTTCTCTCCCCCCGCCTCCGGCGTGTGTTTGNAGTGCTCTTTGGAGCCAGGATGGTGGCTAAAGACCTAGAGGAACATATAGAGCGGAGGGGAAGGCGCCAGGTTGTCCTCAGGGGGGCTGAGGGTGATGGCATATGGGGATTTTGGCTGGAGCCCAGGGGGTCTGGACTCACGCAGCTCACCCCAGCTCTGGGAAGCCTTTTAGGGATGTCTGTACCTCTGGAAAAGCTTAAAAAAAAAAAATAAATTACACCCCCGAGCTGGAACCGCAGTGGGTGCTGGAGGGTGTAATGCCAGGCTTTGTGCCTGGACCACCTTGGATTTTGCTGAATGTAGGCAAAAGCCAGGGGGTTGCAGAGCTGCTAAAAAAAAAACATTTTGAAGAGCATGAGCTGTGCCTGTGTGCGTCAGGCTGCAAACCTCCCCCTCCACAGAAAGGATGAACTACACCAGCACGACGCTGGGNACAATTCGTGTTGGTAGGTTTAACCCAGTATATATATCTCTCCATATATACAGACATACAGTTCTGCCACACATTGCGTTTGGTCCTTTATCCTTCCTTCTCTCCCCCCGCCTCCGGCGTGTGTTTTGAGGTAAGACACGCAGAATTTTGTAAAATTCAAACCAGCAAAAAAAAAAATAAACCAGAGGGGTGGGAGGGAACATGGTACCGGGGTTTGGATGGGACCCTGCAGAGGCAGCTGGGCCGGGCGGGGGGGGTAAGAGAATGAATTAAATTTACCCCTGAGTATCAAACTGGGCACATTTCCCGTGAAATCACCCACCGTGATTCCCGTTTCAGCAACGGCCAGGGGGAGAGGCATCACCTGGAACCACAGGATTTTCCAAACCTGTGCATGTGTTTAAAGAAAAAAAAAAAAACCTCCTTTATATTTATATATTTATTTATATATATATAATATATATAGTGCTCTTTGGAGCCAGGATGGTGGCTAAAGACCTAGAGGAACATATAGAGCGGAGGGGAAGGCGCCAGGTTGTCCTCAGGGGGGCTGAGGGTGATGGCATATGGGGATTTTGGCTGGAGCCCAGTGGGTCTGGACTCACACAGCTCACCCCAGCTCTGGGAAGCCTTTTAGGGATGTCTGTACCTCTGGAAAAGCTTAAAAAAAAAAAAAAATTACACCCCCGAGCTGGAACCGCAGTGGGTGCTGGAGGGTGTAATGCCAGGCTTTGTGCCTGGACCACCTTGGATTTTGCTGAATGTAGGCAAAAGCCAGGGGGTTGCAGAGCTGCTAAAAAAAAATCATTTTGAAGAGCATGAGCTGTGCCTGTGTGCAAACCTCCCCCTCCACAGAAAGGATGAACTACACCAGCACGACGCTGGGTCCCTCCCTCCCTGGGGACATCGGGGTGTCCCAGACACGCACGAGGGGTGACGCCGGGGAGGTGCAAACCAAAAACCCAACAGCCTGGATGGAGGCAGGCGGTCCCTTGCCAAGGGGGGGCTGGGGGCTGCACCCCAACATCCGCCCTGTCCATCCCTCCCGCTCCTTCATACAAGTAAAGCATCAATCCTGGCACCCCTCCAGCACCACACCCCCCCCGCAGCTGTAAACTTGTTTAAAACAATAACTTAAAATTGAAAGACTTGGGGGGGAAAACAAAAAAAAAAGGAGAAAAGAAAGCAGGCGGGGAAAATAGCACCTCGAGGCTCACGGCTGCTTTTAGGGGACATGGGGGGGGACACGGGGTGCAGAGGACGGCGCTGTACCCATTCTGCAAGAGATGGGGTTCAGCTCGTGCCCCCCCAGCCTGGGCAGGGTCTTTGGTGTCCGGCAGAGCCCGGGGGGAGCCGGCGGTGGTGGGGATGAGGTGGGAGAGGCCGAAGGGCGAGGGGAAGCGGGCGGCCAGCCCAGCAAACCTCCTCGCGGTGATATTTCTGCAGCGGCGAGGGGAGAAACACGGGGCGAGTGGAGACACCTAGCGAAGGGCGGCTCGGATCGGCACGGATCGGCACAGCATCACAGAGCACCCACGCACGGGACGGGAACGGCAGGTTTTGCAGGATTTTCGGGGTTTTTAGGATGGGAAAGAGCCCCTCTGCAGCATCAGCTGGGGGGGATGCTGGTGACCCCCATTAATAGCCCCCGTTGGGTTGTGCCTCTCCCCCCCGGGCAGCTGGTGCTCCCCAAGAGTCTTGGCAGCCCCCGGATGGTGCTGGGGTGGGGGGTGGCACTCAGCTTGCTGGTGGCTGCAGGGGGGAGCCAGGACCCCCACCCCGTCTCTGCAGGCACCTGGGTACCGAGGATGCACTGGGGAGTGACAGGGAAGCACTGGGGGGATCCAAGGTATGGGCTCACCCCAGGGACACGTGTCACAGGGCCAGGAGCCCTTTGGGGACATCAGAGGTGAGGCAAGGGCACAAACAAGCACCCCCTCCACGACTCACAGCTGTGTCTTGTATTTTCAACCCAAAAATGCAGCTCCTGGGGTGCCAGTGCCAAGACCCCAGGACATGGGGACATGCTGGGGCAGTGACACAGCCCCTGCTGCCACCATCTCAGGGTACTGGGGACAGGGAGGGAGGGAGCAGCATCGCTTTGGGAGAGCCTGGAGCTGGGCTCGAGGATGAGAGCAGCTCCATGTCCATCACAGCACATCCCCCGAGACCCCGCGGTGTGCCAGGACAGCCAGTGCCAGCCCGGCTGTGCTGGGGAAGGTGCTGGACCCCAAGGAAGGTGCTGGTCCCCAAGGCTGGCACAGGACACCAGGGGGGCTGTGGCTGCCAGGAGGGAGGAGCCCAGCGCTGGGTACCCACATCACCACCCCAGAAAGAAAGAGCAGGGAGAAGAGGGGTGTTTGGTTGTGTTGTTCTCGTTATTATTAATTTTTTTTTTTTTTGGCATCAATACCATCTGTTCACCTGAACTACGGACCTTCTGTCTCTAGAAAATCTTTTGGTATCTTCCCATCTGGATGCACACGCACACACAAAAGGATAAACGAAAAGAAAAGATGAAAGCAGGAGCCCCGGCACCAGCAGGCTCGGCTCGCTGGCCACGACCGGCTTTGGCTGCCACGGGCTTGCACCAGGGTTGGTTTTGGGACCGGCACGACGGCCGGGCAGCTCCTGGGAGGAGGCTCGGGGGTGGTGGGTGCTGCCCGTCCCCCGCACCATTGCCCATCCTCGGAGCCCCTGTCCTGGCTTGGGAGGAGGCACTGGGCATGCCGGAGACCAGGAGCCGCTCCCTGAAGTTGTGCCACCAGCCGTCCCCGCACGGGCTGGGAGAGGTGTCACCCGCTGCAGCCGACGTCGAGAAGGCAGCGGGGAGCCCTGTCCTCGCTGCCCCGTGCTGGTGGTCGGCTGGGGACCGGGGGGCTTGGGGAGGGTGGTCAACCCAGGGTGGGCTGCTCTGCTTGCCGAGTGCTTTAGCAAGCTGCCTGCGGTGACAAGGCAAAGGGGACACGGTCCCACCGACGCGCTGGTCCTCGTCCTTCCCCAGCCACAAGACAACGGTGCAAGCCCGACGTCCAGACCGTGGCAGAGGACTCGCCCCCGTTTCTGCTGTTTCTTCCCCCAAAGCCGGGTGGAGGCAGCGCGTGGGCAGGGTCCACGGTCCCTCCTAGTGCAAACCCCGCTGGGGGATGGAGAGATGACAGCAGGTTCCTGCCACTGCTTTCCCTCCCCGGGTCGGACGCTGGTGGAGGCTCGAGCATCGCCGGGCGGCAGAGCACCGCAGGGGAAGAGGGGACGGAAGGAGGGACCATTTCGGACAGAAACAACCTACCATCCTCGTTCACCAGTCACTAACCGAGGGAGAAGGGGAGAAAAAGTCCAGCTCTCAGGTTTTTGCTTCTCGTGTCGCGGGATGTCCCCCGCGGCAGGGGTCGGACAGTCACCGGGGCTGCGGCGCTGGGCAGTGGGGAGCAGGAGGGACGCGCCGTCAGCAACAGGTTGTCACACCAAGGAAACCCTTTTGCTTTGTGGAAGTGCCTTTAAAAACCAGGTTAACGCTGAAGGTCACCTTGGGGAGGTGGGAGAGCCGTCGCTTGGTCTCTGGCCAGGAGGGTGGGAAGGGTTTGCCCCTCGGTGGGGAGGAGGAAGGGGTCCTTAGGACAAGTCTTCCACCGGCAGCTCTTCCTCCAGGTCCCTGTCGTCAGGAATCGTCACATTTTGGTTGGTGGTGGCCATCAGCGAGACGGGTCTGCTGTCGTCCTCTGCCTCGGCTGGTTCCTCCTTCACGTGCACTGGATGGCTGCAGGGAGGAGAAGCCTTCAGCCTCAGGGAGCCGCTCCCACTGCCCACAATCCCACAAAACTCTCAGCCCAACATCCCCCAGGGGACAGGAGCCACGGGAGGCAACAAGCTGCTCCCGGTGCCCGATGTGCCACCACCCCTCAGCTCCAGACCCTCCAGCAGCCCAGTGCCACCCACCATCACCATCACCATCACCATCACCATCACCATCACCCCCTCGCCCGCGGCCAGGCTGACCTGTACTGCTGCGGGGACAGGCGCGGGCTGTTGCTGCCGTTGCTGTTGACCTGCTCCACGGTGCTGCTCACGTCGTCGTGGCCCACGTGCAGCATGCCGCTGGCCGAGCTGGTGTTGATCATGGTGGGGCTGTTCAGCAGCGGGAAGCTGCTCTCCGCCAGCGCAGCCTGAAACAGAAACACGCGGCGGCTCGAGGCACGGAGGATGCGAGANTGTGACTGTGGAGTGGTGAAGATTTAATTCTCCTGTATCCCTGCCAGGGCAGGACCGGGTCCTTACCTGGTAGCTTGCATTAAGTGCTCCGTAACCGAGTCCTGAAATCATGTTTTTGACTAAAGTCGGACTCCTGCAGAAAGAGAGAAAGCAGAACGATGCACGGCTGAGCGCTCCCAGCCCGGGGACAGGGGGGTGGCAGTGGAGGAGGGTGTCCCGCGGGAAAGGAGGACCCACCCTGTCATCTTTGGTGGCCTTCGCTTTTGGTACTCATGCTCATCGACGGTCCAGACGGCTCCCTTGACGTTCTCCACGCGCACGAAGCACTTGTGCAGGCTCAGGTTGTGGCGGACGGCGTTCTGCAGGCAGAGCGGGCAGGAGAGCTCAGCACCACAGCCCTCATCCCTCCTCTTCCTCCCCATCCTCCTCCTCACCCAGCCCCTGTGGGTCCCCACGGTGCCGGGCTGCCCCGAACGCTCTGCAAAGCAACCCGGGGATGCTGCAAACGCTCGCTCACCCCATCAGCACCCAGGGGATTTAGGAACCACACGTGGGGGACAACCCCAGCCGTGGCCAGACGGCGAGGACGATGGGGACAGGGTGGGACAAGGGACAAGGACCCGGGAGCAGAGCCACCCTCCCTGCCGCAGCTCCGTCGGTGATGCTTGGCAAAGCTGGCTAATCTCTTCCTTTCTTTTTCTTCCCCCCACCCTCCCTTTTTTGGCCCTTTCCCTCCCTTTCTTCTTTACATCAACCATCTTTACATTTCTAAATGTAAAATAAAGAGACACACACGTAGGCAGACAGCGCAGCCCCGAGAGATACCAGCTCCCTTTTCCCCTTCCAACTCCCTGCCATTTGCTACTGCCCCTATTTCATTACCAATTTTAATTTGCCTCTAATTAAATCCTGTGTATTTTTCCGACTCACTTGCTAATCCATGAGGGAGGCAGGAGGCTGGAGTGGAATCTCTCCGAGCTATAATTACAAAGGGCCTAATCACGCCGGGGCTCTGCCTTTGAATAAATTTCCTTGCATTAAGGTTCTCAGATTCTCTGCCTTGCAAATGAGAATGACCCCAATTTCAGGAAGTTGGCCTCGGAGGGTTTTTTTTTTTATATTTTTTTTTTTATTTCGAGTCCTGATTCGTGATGAGAGACTAATTCGTTACGCTAAAACATTAACAGCAATTTAAAAGGTCGAACGGGGGCTGTATAAACAAAGGAACCGGCCAACACAACAAGGCAAAAGGAGACACAAGGACTGAACCCCCCCCGCGCTGGGAAGTGTTAGAGTTCCCAGAAACTCATCAAATTGCACCGTCGTCCCTTTTTCTTTTTCATTTAAGGACAAAACCAAACAAAGCTGGGTTCCTTCCCTCGTCATCCATCCATCCATCCATCCATCCATCCTCCGGCCACTGCCCTGCACCATCCCCAGCCCTGCCACCATGGCTGTGCCACGAGCTGGGTGGCACGGTGGCAGGCAGTGGGGACAGGCAGGCTCCTGCTCCTCTCACCGTTTGGCAGAGCCAGCCCCAAGGGGACACTTTGCAAGCGGCTCCCCGGTTCCCACTTTCTGGGGCAGGAGATGCAGACACCATCGGTGCTGTTCGATGGGATTTTTTGGGGGAATTGGGAACCCATGGGTCGCACTGGGAACCTGCTGGTTGGCAGCCAACCTGCCTCCTGGGGTGATGCTCGGTGCGGTGCAGAGCCAGGTCCCTGCATCCCAGCCCCGTGCCATCGCTGCTCTCACCCAAAGGGACACACCCTGCCCAGGGGCTGAGGCATCCCTTGTCCTCAAACCCTGTGCCAGCATCACCCAGAGAGGAGGGTCCAGCCCCACGAACACAGTCATCCTGGGGAGCTGGAAATCCAAGGGGGACCCCAGAAACCTCTGTGCTCCCAGGCCAGCAAGGGCGCAGGATGAGCCCCCGGCCCCTGCTCTGTCCTTACACCATCTCTGCAAACACCCCGCTCCCCTGGTCTGGGGCTGGGTCCCGTTGCTGCCCTTGAACCCCTGTCCCCTGGCCAGCAAACACAGGACTTCCCCTCGCCGGGGCCGGATCCTGCCCCCCGCTCCCCTTCCTCCTTCCTGCGCACGCAGGGACACCTCGCCCAGAGCCAGCCCTGATTAAAGGCAGAAGCGTGGCAAAGCCGAAACCCTTCCTGTGCGACACAGCCCCAGCCCGACAGCACCCACAGCCCCCCCGTGACACCCCCCTGCCTCCAGGCACGTGTTTGCAAAGGCAAAAGTGGAGATGAAATAAATCCTGGCAGCGGGCAGGATGCAGTTCAGCATCACTGGAGCCTGGGGTGCTGGGCAGGGTGGCAGCCCCAGGACATGAGGAGGTGCCAAGCGAGACCCCCCCCTGACACAGGAACGCTCCCACTCGGTGCCCAGGGGGGGTCCCTGCCTCATCCTAACGTGGCTTTTGTATTTCGACAGAGTATTTGTTCAGTGCCAGACCTGGCTGCTCTGTTTGCTTCTCATCTTTGTCTTTTCTAATGATGTTTGCTTTATGCCCCCAGCCCCACTCTCGGTGCTGGGGGTCTCCCCGTGGGCCCCCACGCAGCACCACAGCTCTGCCGTGGGGATGGGGCACCCACCTTGGCCCCCAGCACCCCTGCCCCATCCTGGGGGGCACCCACGGCAGGGGATGAAGGAGAAGCTGCAGCAGAAATGGAGGTTTTCTGCAGAGTGGAAATATATTATTTTTTCCTGCTTATCCCCCTCCATCCAAAGGAGCCCAGCCTTGGACACTGAAATTTGTGAATCATCCCCCCCCTTGGTTCTTTTTAATCCCCTTCCATCCCCTTTGCTGGTGGAACAGGAAAAAATAAAGAGCAGCAAAAAAGGAAGCAGAAGGGGTGGGGGATGCCCCTCTCTGAGACATCTGCTCTTGGGCAACACAGGGTACGGGGGAGCTGCAAAAAAAAAAACCCCAAAAAGCCCCCAAACATTTATTCCTTTCAGTTAATAGAAGGAAAAAGGCATTTTCACCTGCCACGATCCCGTTCTGCAGATGGGGAAACTGAGGCACGGAGCAGGTAAAGGGCTGCCCCACGGTCCTGGGAGCCGCGCTGGCCGCACTGGGCTCTCTGCCCCAGTGCTCCCCATCACTCCCCACCCTCTCCCCAAACTGGGGGGGGTCCCCAGGGGCTCGGTGGGGCAGCGGCTGCAGCCAGCGATGCTCCCAGCTCTGCTCCCTCCTGCAGTGCCGCGCGCGTGCCGTGAGGGGGACTCCAGACCGACGCGGGGACGGCACCAAAACCAGCCTGGGGACCTCTGACCACTGCTGTCCCGCTCTGCCCATCGCCCCGCTCCCCACTCGGGGTGCACAACCCCGGGGAGATGCTGGGGATGGGCTCTGCCGAAGCCCGGGGCTTTGGAGCCAAACCCTTGTTTTTTCACCCCAAGTTTGCTGCGAGAAGCAAACACGCTTGTGGCCAGCTCCGATCTGCTGCAGCGACACACGGGGGCCCTGGGGCTCCAGGATAACCGATTTCGTTCGGATTTTTGAAGCGTTAGTTTCCCTCTGCCACCTCTCGCTGCCCGCGGCAGGAGGAAGCTGGGTCTCGGTAAATACCCGCAGCAGGAAACAATAAATAAATCTTCCCTGGTCGGGGCAATAACTGCTCCCGCTCACAACCACCCCTTCCTCCCAGANACCCTTGTTTTTTCACCCCAAGTTTGCTGCGAGATGCAAACCCGTTTGCGGCCAGCTCCGATCTGCAGCAGCGACACACGGGGGCCCCGGGCTCCAGGATAACCGATTCCTCCTTCGCCCTTTCGTTCGGATTTTTGAAGCATTAGTTTCCCTCTGCCACTTCTCGCTGCCCGCGGCAGGAGGAAGCTGGGTCTCGGTAAATACCCGCAGCAGGAAACAATAAATAAATCTTCCCTGGTCGGGGCAATAACTGCTCCCGCTCACAACCACCCCTTCCTCCCAGATGTGTTTTCTCCATTCTTATTCTAAATAACCAAGGGGGGAGCAGCCCCAACGCCTGCGCGCTGCCCCGTGAAGTTGCCCCAAAATTCACACCCGCCACCCCAGGCTGGTGACAAATGGCTCCTTGGTGACACAAACTCTGAACACCTGCCCGTACAGCGCCGTGCACTGGGTGGGGGGAACTAATGGGTACCCTCTCGGGGTCTTGCAGCAGGGCTGGGGTGCTCCCAGCTCACCAATGGTCCCCCCCAGCCCCCACTGCTCTCCCTCCATCCCCACGGACCAGCTCCTGCATCCCCAGCCACCGACCCGGCCACCGCATCTCGCAGCGTGCCACCCGCCCCCGGGTTATCATTAACCTTATTTGCTATTTCCAGTGTCTCGCTCTTGTCTCTGCCCTTCTTTTCTCCCCCCCTTCTCCCAGGTTCCTACACCGTGCCCCGCTGCCATATCCTACCGCACGGACGATGTGTCCCCAGAGACCAGGGATGTATTTTGGGGTGAAAAAACATGGGATTCATCCACTAAACAACTTCCTGCTCCATCTCGGAGGTGTGCAAAGAACTGGTCCTTTAGCACAGGTGCCCATATAGGCTGGAGCATCTCCCGCAGCAGGCAGCCCCGGGTGGGACGGGGTGAGCTCTGGGTGGGATGGGGTGAGCCCCAGGTGGGATGGGGTGAGCCCCAGGTGGGATGGGGTGAGCTCCGGGTGGGATGGGGTGAGCCCCGGGTGGGATGGGGTGAGCTCTGGGTCGGATGGGGTGAGCCCCGGGTGGGATGGGGTGAGTCGGGCTGCTCTCACCTTCCAGGTCGCTGTGTTCCTCCGGAAGTAGGCGAACATCCGCGTGAACCAGTTATAGATTTCGTTCAAGGTTAGCTGCCTGTCGGGGGTCTCCAGGATGGCCTGAGAAACCACAGAGGGGACAAGAGCATCACTTGTGACACCCCAGTAGGGTTTGATGCCCATCCCATGGGAGGCACGAGGGGCAGAAATGGGGGGTCAGAGCCGAACCCCACAGCCGGGGGAGCCACCCACCTGCCGGATGAGCGAGGCGTACGTGAAGGGCGGCCGGACGTCCGCGTTTTTGTAAAACTCGTGATTCTGTGCAAGTTCTGGAGAGGGGGACAAAAAAATGCAGGAGGGTTTGGGGTGAAAGAAGCCAACTTTGGGACCCGGGAACTGTGCGATGGAGGGTACTGAGCCCCATCCCGGAGCTCACCTGAAGATATCGGGGTGCAGAACTTCTCGGAGTTTCTCCTGCGGATGGGTCCCACGTTGTGTAAAGTGGAAGAGCTGATGACGGAGGGGCCCTGCCGCAGGGGGGTGATGGGCGCCGTGGCGGAGGTGGGGGGATGAGGTAAGCCGTCGGGGAACGTGTCGGAAGTGCTCTTGGAGAGGGTGGCACTGGAGACCAGGTTCAGCTGCAGGGACAGGTGGGAGGGAGGGCAGGTGGTTGGGATCTGGCATGGGGAAATCAGGGGCTGGGAGGGCCCCCCCGGCACGCCGGCAGCTCATCAGGGCTGAGCCCCATCACGCTGCAAAGGCGGCAGCCAAGGGCTTGCAGCGGGGAGGCTGGCTGGGATCGGAGGGATGGGATGCAGCCGCAGGAGAAGGTGCACCCATGGGATGGGATGCAGCTGCAGGATGGGATGCAACCGTGGGACGGAATGCAACCGCGGGATGGGATTTTTGAATCCAGTAGTGAAATCCTGTGGGAGGGGACGCAACCGTGGGACGGGACGCAACCGTGGGACGGGATGCAACCACTGGATGGGACGCATCCACATGTCCGAGCCCGTGGAGCAGCACAACACGGTGACACAGGCTGTTTCACTCCTCTCTGATCAGAGAGGGACCAGGCTACACATACCCGTCCTGGGGAGCCCGTCCCGCCTGGGCTGCACAGGGCCATGGTGGCAGGGAGGGGACGGCAGTCAGTGGCGAGGGGAAAAGGGAGGAGAGGGGACAGCTGCAGGGACATAGAAGGACACGAGGAGCACGCACGCTTACAGGTTGGCTGAAAGGCTTTGGCTCCGAAGGTCTCATGTGAAGATGGGCCATCATTGCCTGGAGACGCTCGCTCTCCTTCGCCAGCTGCAGGAGAAAAGCAGCAGAAGGTTGACGGTGAGGCGGTGCTGGCTGTCACCACAGAGGTGTCCCTGGCCCCGAGGAGCTGCCCGCCGAGCCCCCAGCCCTGCCTGCACGCAGGCAGCATCCTCCAGCATCCCTGCAGGAGCTCCCTCCTGCGATTATGGTGCCATGGGTGGCTGCAGCACCCATCGTGGGGGGCATGGGGGCTGCTGCTGCTCCAGCTCCATGTGTGCAGCCAGATGAAAAATCGACGGTGGAGCGGAGTCGTTTCTCACGCCTTTAGGCTGCCATCCGCCAGCACAGCCCCGTCCTGGCCACCCATCTCCTTCCCGGGTGCTCCAGTGCCTGTGCCCCAGCCCCTGTCCCCTTCGCCCTCCTCCAGCCTCTCGTCTCCTGCTCACCAGCAGCTCCTGTCCCTCCACCCATCCCTCTGTCCGTCCATCCATCCACCCGGACGTGCAACATCGCTTTAATTGCGCGCTCCCGCCTGTTTACTCCCCGGAGTGCGGAGAAGGGTGAAATAATCACTCTGGCACCAGGAGAGATTTTGAGCCCGGCGGAGGCGATGGGATCTGACACCCGCTCTCCTCCCGTCACCTTCCCTTTCTGCCACGACCCCTCAAGCTCAGGGCTCGGCTGCGTCCCTGTGTGCCACCATCTCCCCCCACCCACGCCCCCTCCCTGGGCAGGCGGTGCAGCTGGGAGTCAGGCGAGGAAGGAGTTAAAGGCAGGAGCCTGAGCAGAGTTTGCTGCAAGTTTGGAGCAGCTCGGATGCTTTCGCGCTGTCGTGGAGCTCATTAGAGCTGACAGGTCTCCCCTCGTGATGCAGACGCTCTCCACCGCACAGCGGGAGCTCCGCGCTGAAAACTTTATAATTGGTAGCTCTGGTGGCAGGTTCTCCTCTCTGCACATGCAGCTTTCTGCTCGCCCTTCAGCTTTTTCTTTTTTTTCCCCTTTCCCTCCCCTCTTTAAGCCCCAGTAATTGCTTTCAACCTCCCGCTTTAGCGAGGGCTGGGGAGACGGATGCGATCGCACAGCTTTGCCCAGGCGGCTTCGCAACCTCCCCGCCCAGAAGGTTTTGCTGCGTCCCCCCAGCCCCCGTTATCGTCACTCTGGGTGGAGGCTGCCGAAGCTGCCCCCCAGGGCTGGCATCCCCCACGACAGTACCCATCACCGTGCTCTGCGCTGGGCACAGCTGCTCCGAGCTCCTGCCAGCCCCTGGCTGAACAGCCGGGCACCCAGGCAGCGACAAGCCTTGGGGGTCTTGGCGAGCAACCCTCCGACAGAGACCCTGCCCCGTCCTGCTTTCAAGTCCCAAGATGCAAACCCTCCGTTTTCTCCCGCTTCCCCCTCTCCCTTCTCTATTAACCGAATTACGCACGACACATCGGGGAGTTGCAGATGCTGGGAAAGGCGCTATTTAAAGAACTGCCTTTCCGAAAATAGCACCCTGAAGTTGGCCTCCAAAGACCATGTTCAGCCACCAAAATAAGTGGCCTCATTTCCAAAGAGCCCAGCAGCCCCGTGGCTCTCGCTGCGGTGGCACGGCTGGGCACGAGGGCTGGGGCACAGCTCAGATCCCACCGGAGGGCACACACCCCCCGACACCACGGGCCTTCCACATCCGTGGCATCTCCTTTTACCCCCAGGGACACTTTGATCAGGAGGGATGGCTTGTCCCTTCCTCCAGCCCCATCATAATCGCGCAGGGATGCTGGTATCAGAGGGGGAACCAGTTTGAGGGTCCCCCAGGTCTTGATCTCCAGCAGGATGTGGCCCAGGGGCAGCACTCCTATTTGGGAAGGATGCTGAAAATGAGTCCCTGGGGTGGCTGGGTACACACTACGGTCCCCAACCCTGCTAACCCCCTCCTGCAGAGAGCAGCAAGACACGGCACACAGAGGTGGAAAGCAAAGAGCTTTTTAAACCCGTGTCCTTCAGGGCGGGGGTGACACCCACCTGTATCTCCAGCTGCTGTACCACTTGCATCTGGACTCGACACTGGGCCGTGCTTCGGTCGTCAAGTGCATGTTCTGTGTTGAGGTGTCTGGGGAGGAGAACACGGGGGTTTACGCCTGGACGTGCCCAAAACGCGGCCCCTCCACCGGAGCCACACCTGGGATCAGCCTCGACCTGCAAACCGCCTGCACCGCAGCAACGCCCGGGGATGCCGGCGAGGCGCTGCCCGTGCTGGGGATGCTCCAGCTCTGCTGCCCCAAGTGGGACGAGCAGAAGGGAAACTGAGGCAGGAAGGCAGCCAAGCAAACCGGGCTGTGCCCTCTCCCCAAACCAGGGCTGGAGGGCGGCTGTAGGCAACCAGCTCTGCCCGTGGCAGCCCCGCGGGGTTTAGGAGCAGCCAGCAGCTGATGGAAAGTCCCTGTGAAGGGCTGGGGGCAGGAGGTGCCCGGGAGGACCTGAGGAGCTGGTCTCCAGGACAAAGGCGGCATTATGAAGGTTTACTGACACCCTCTAAAGGAAACCCCCAAAGGCAGAAAGTGACATTTCCAGGGTGCTCCCCATCCCACCACTTTTCTGCCTTACATTTATAAGGCATTTTATGTTTATAAAGCGCAAGGAGGCTTGGTCCTCACCACCCTCCCTCCTTCTTGGGGAGGGGAAGGGATCCCGGTGATGGGGACACTGCTTGCTGCAGAGCCAGGGACACCCCAGCATCACCTTGTGAGTGTCCTTGGCCCTGGAACCAGCAAAGCAGCAGCCTGGGACGCACCCAGCCCCAAGGATGTCCCGTGTCCTTGCTGGGGTGGGTGCAACCCAGGGGGGTCCTCACCAGAGTCATGGGACAGGTCGGAGGGGGGACAGCAGGGCAAACTGTGCCAGGGCCACCCCAGGAACACCCCGAAAAGTGGAATTCTGAGGCTGGGAAACACCCAGGTGTCCCAGCGCCATGGGTCGATGCTCTCCAGGACCAAGCCAGAGATATTTCTGCTGGGACATCCCAGGAGAAGGTGCCTCAGGAATATCCACCCTGGGTCCGGATGCAGAAGACGGCAGGAGCCTCACCTGGCTGTTTGTGAGA
>VZTO01006740.1:721-22982 GCA_013400615.1 Syrrhaptes paradoxus
AGTGCAAAGGCAGAGGTACAGGAGGAAAGGTGGCAGTTGAATGCAGAGGAAATGAAAACCAGAGGGCAACTGTTTGTTGGTAGTTGCCTGAAAACGTGGCAGCACTTCGTCTCAAGCCCAGAAATAATGAGGATGGAGGGCCTTGCTGCTTTTATGTCCATGCTGTGTCTCTACCCGAGAGAGGAAAAACTCTAGAAAAACTCTAAATTCTCTCTTTAGTGATGAAGTACGGTGTTCACGACACTATTAAAAAGCAAGCAAATATTACAAACTCCCTTGTCTTGTAGGTGGAGGAATTGAGAAGTTGCACAGTTGTTTCTGAAGGATCTTTAAATAGATCCTGGACCCCTGCATGGCAGGTATGAATCTCATGCACAAGCTGCAGGAGGGACGTGCTGCATCGGTAAATGTGTTTGACTGTATGGCCTCTAATTTCCATCCTGAGATCCCATCCGAGGCAGGAACCATAACTGTTAATATCTGGCTGCTGACTGGTTGCATTATCCACTTGCAAAATTTGTTTTGTGGTTCCATCTTGCTGATTTTCTTTGCAATGGATGAAGAACGCTGTCACTTATTTATGCCTTGTCTTTGAGCAATTGAGGTCTGTGCAGTGACCGTAAAAGTACTGAATTTAAACCTTGTTAATCATAATGTTTGTTGTCCATATGGTTCTGCTTTGTACAGTCAGTTTTATTTTATTCAGTGTCACTTCCTAGATTCTCTTCTTAGTTCTAATGTAGAAAATTGTAACATTGCGTTTTGAAACAAAACATGCAAGCTTATTCTGATATTTAGCATTTGTTATTTAATCTTTTCTCCTTGATTTGGATTTGTAAGTCTTTCTCTTCATGCTATTTCTGTAGCAGGAAAAAACAGTTCTGACTTTTTCTAGAACTTGCAATATTAATTCAGAACACTTTTCTTTTAAAACATTTTGCTTATGATATGCTGTATAATAGATTTTGTTTTAATTTTCAAAAAAGTTTTAAGTACTTTAAACCCCTGTGTATCTATATCTAAAACAACAAAACAATCCTTTCAGCATCCACAATGTTGCTTTTATTTTAGTTTATCTGACCTGTGCTGATTGTGCATCCAATATCTGTCAGGAATAACGTGTGTATGTATATGCCACATAACCTGTGGGGTTTTTGTGTATGGATATATAGAGGACTAAGTTTCTTCATGTCCTTTCAGTTTTACTGTTTAATACTGGAGGTATAGGGGAGATAATCTTTATCTTCTAAAAAAAATATATACTTTCGTGGCTGCAAAGTGATCATTCATGATGTCAATAAATCATGAAAGAAGAAATTGGTGCATCCCATGCAGGATGTGTATTTTTAGATCACATTGTTGTGCAGCTGAGAATAGAATTGTTTTTTCCTTCTGGTACTTGGTCTTTTAAAACATTTAACAGCCAGCAGAGAAACATTAGAAGCTGGCTGTACATCTTGATCAGTAATACAGTACAGGCTAGTTCAGTCAATCTGACAGAATATTGTTAGCACTCTCCTTTGGAATAAAATTAGTACTTTAGATGTGTTTAAATTCAATATTCTCCTTTTAATATTTTGCACATGTTAAGAATATAAGCCAGTAGTTTAAATTCTGTCAAGATGAGACAGTAGTTTCTGTTCGAAAGAAAGTTTGCATGTTGTTTTGGGTCCAGGCAGGTAGGTACACATGTTCCTGGTTGCTGCTGGCAGTTTCTATTAAAAGTGGAGGTTTTTGAACAGTCTCGCTTCGATGCATAGCCCCCTCCAATTTTAGGAAAATGGTATGTTGTCAGGGCACAGCAGGGAACTTTGCATCACCACAGCTAGCACCATACCTAGTCTGTGTATAAACCGACTTCATCCTCCTTTGCTATTGATCCATCAGCCTTCATGCAAGCACTAAATTCATCCTTAAAAAATAATTAGCTCCAGTGTCTTGGCAGAATTCCAAGTAGGCAATTACGTTCTGCCTGTCTAAAAATACCCCCTGCAGTTACAATTGGATAACTTATAGTGACAGATGATTGTGTGTTTTGTGATACGTATTCAGTGTGGCTTTTTATCAGTGTGAAGTCTGCTGTAATGCTGCAAATACCTCACACTGCAAGAACCTATTGACCAGGATGGCTTATTAGTATGACAAAGAAAAGTGTCTATGGAAAATATTTTCCCAATATTTTGAAGACAAAAGAAGAAAGATTTAGATGTTCTTTGCACGCTTCAAAATTTTGAAGGCATTGTCTGTAGCCTTTAGGACTGTGTGCACTGATACATAAGAGAAAAGCAAAACCAAACCTTGCTTGTTTTGTAGAAGCAGCCAGTGTATGTACCCCTTTTCTCTTTGCACTTTGGCTTTGTCAGTTCTTCCTTTTCTTTGGACATCCTTCTATTAATTATGGACCAAGGGCTGACATTTAAAATGGTTGAGAAAGCAGAGGGAAGATACTGATTTTGTTTGTTGACTGTAGTACTTTGGGTTCAATTTGATGTTGTGTTATTTCAGAACATTGTTTAATGGAAGAAAAAATAGGTATGGAATAAAATATATAGGAGCTTATGCTTACCTTTCCAAGGGTAGTAAATAATCGAAAATATATGCTTTTTTTCCTTTTTTACAGAGAAAATGCAATTTATAGTATTTGAATAACTTGTATCTGGTATTAAATAGTTTGAAAAGAGCAGGAGAGAATTTGGATTTATACATATTTGATGCACTAGATGATTAAAAATTTCTGAAGTTGGGGGAGATGAAACTCCCATCTCCTTCCACTGTTGAAGACCAAAGCTAAATTTTGATAAAGAAAATAATCTGACTCAACAGGTCTGTTACATTTTCTGATTATTTAAATTTTGTGATCTTCATATTGATGAGAGAGGTGTAAGGAAATTTTCATGTTTCGTGGGCTTGCTCTTTGTTATTGAGGTAGATACACAGAAGGGCCAACGTGGTCTAGACATTAAGTCCTTGCAATTATATAATGCCAGTGGAGCATTTTAAGAGAACAAGATAAGGGGGAAAAAAAAGTTTAGCAGCCAGTCTGAGGCTTTTCTCCCCTTCTGTTTTGTCTTCTGGCAATGGAAAAACAAGCCTATTTTTATGAGTTGCCTTTATGATATGAAAATGTGGCATCTCTGACACAAGTTGCAGACTTAGCAAACATTACAAATTGAAATATGAAGAATTGTAGGCTTTCCAGCTCAGGAGTTTGAGAATTTAAGTTGGTCCGTTCCTAGTCATGAAATTGACTTAAGAGTTAATAAATACTTTTTTTTAAAGGATTTTCTTCTTTCCTCTAGATGCATGATTTTTAAGAAATTATAGTAGAATTTTTAGGCAGGTCTTCTTTCATATATATGTTACTTCTGTCTGAAGTACAAGGCATCAGCATTGTCCTTATTACAGACACTTGGGCAGTTTCATACTTTATGAAGAGCATAAAATAAGTAGTCTTAATTATGACAATCAGGAATATTCTGATGAACAAGGGGGGAAAATTTTCTATTGAAAAGTTTCATTTAATCTTCTAACATTCTTAATTGGGACAAGGTTGGTGGTTGTCTAAGCACTTAGAAAGAAACTTCAGAACAGTTTTGAGAATAACATAGTAGCTCAGATAGTTATTCTTTAGGGATTCAGTTATTGCCTTTATCTTTTCTTTTTTAGTTCTCTTTATGTTTTGTTCTGTCTTTAAGCAGTAAAACCTGTCTGTCTGGAAATTGTAGAGGCAGTTTCATCACATAGCATCTGTTTTCAAGTTGAGTATTATTTAGGCAATGATCAGAATAGCTGCTTTTTATTTCTGATGTGGATCTTCAGTATAATTTCCCGTGTACTTTAAAAAGCAGACACTGAGAATATGCACTTAAGAATTTCATCCCAAGTAGTTTTGCTTTTATTTTTGCTGTCTCTCATTACGTGTACTCTGATTTATTTAACACTACCTCCACTTAGCATATGTGGTGCAGCTTTAATAGTGTTATTTAATGATTTAATGCCGTAGTTATAGTAACTCATTCAATGTTGGGTTTGTATTTGGATGAACAATTTCTGTGTTTTTCCTTTTTCTGGGCATTGGTCTAATCATTCCAAGTTAGGCAGAAAAAAAAATGAAGCCCATTTTGGTTTTGATCTGGTTTTCTTTTTGCGAGGTGTGATTTTTATGCTATTTCTGGCCATAGTAACATCTCTGATTTAATTTTGGTTTCATTTCGGAGTACTGAAAGTTGTGGTTAGCTCTTGCTATGGGTATTTTGTGTTGTCTTGATCCTGTCCTTTGTGCTATAGGACCTTAAAATAGCTTGTGTTTATGAAGCTATTTTCTCTCCTGGTATTTCTGCTTTGTGAGTCTTCCTTTTCTTTGCCCATCCTTCCATAAATTCACCCTATGTAGAGCACTCTCCTACTATACAGTTTATAGATCTCAGATCAAATCTGAAGGACAGCAATTACAAACACATTAATGGCATCTTTAAATTTGCTGAGAAGCAATAGAGGCAATATTCTTCTTTCTCCTATTTGTTTCTGAACTCACATTTCAGTCTTGGACTCTACTGGTAAAGTAATACAATAGATTTCTGTAATCTCCAGGATTTGCAGTGATGTATGGAAAGGATTAATGCTGGCTTGATTTGCAGATGCTGGCTTGATTTGCAGACCTTTGCTTGAATTGCAGGCCTTTGTAAAGAAGAATAGAAGACTGAAAACAGTCAGCATTTGTAGGAAATTCTTATCTGAAGATCCTGGGATATTGAATCTGTTCCTAACCAGCAATGCTAATTTTGAGATGATTACTTTCTTTGCTTTGGGAAGGTAAAAGAGGTCTGTAGTCTTTAACAGTGTTTTCTGTGAATTCAAAAAGATTTTCTGCAGCACTGGAAGTCTTCAACTAAGCAGATATTTTCCTCAAAGTAGGTGGTAGTATTGACTTATTACATATGTAACTCAGTGTGTCATTCCTTATGAATTTTGCTGAAGTATTAATGTGTTATAAACTCCCTTCATTTGTCACTTTATCTCTTGTAGTATCCAGACTTCTCAAAGCTCCATACTTTCCACTTTCACTCAGTAACTGCAATTTTCTGCAGTAACCACTAGGTTGCTCTTAAGATATTTTCTTTTGAACTATTAGGGAGCTTAGTATCTTCTTTCTTGCTATCAGTGTGGTTCCATTGTGGTTCAGAATGGAATTGGGTTGAATTCTTGTTTCCTGTGGATGGGCTACAAAGCCGTCTGTAGGGATGAAATGTTGATGAAACCATGCTGCAATCACCAGTTGGAATTAAACTCTAATGCATAATTCTATCAGCTTTTTCATCAATCTGTTTCCCAAAACTAAACTTACGACATAAGAAGAAAAAGAACTGCAGAACTCAATCTTAAGAATCCTCTGCTTTCTTAGGGAACAAGATCAAATTGTCCTTATCCCTCTTTGTGGCAATATCTCGGTAGTATGCATGTCATGATAGTTGTCTTGCAGACAGCTAGAGGGGCACACAAAAAGATACTGGTTGACAGAGGCTGAAAACTCTTTATTCCCGATTTGCAAGGACCATAGTGCTTTCTATATGCTAGTGATGGATTCGTGCTTATCTTTTTCAACTACAGAAGAGGGCTTTTTACAGCACATAACAGTGACTCATCTGTGGTCTCTACTGCTTTATTACTATGTCTTATTTCTGGGGTACCTCAGAAAGATTGCCTTTTGCAGTGAAGGACATGAGTGAGCTGTGGCTATGTTGTCATTTATTCTTCTGTGCATGGACTTGGAGCAATTGTGCATTCCTAAGACCACCGTTCCCATTCTGATATGGCAAGATGCATGCATACCTACTGTGGAACCTTCCTTCAGAGGAAGCATGGTTATTGCTGGTTAAGTACTTGTGAAGTTTGAGTTTTGATGGGTGAAATACTGACTACCTTCTCCTGTTATAAAGGCTGTGCTGTGAGGGCTCACTTCAGCTTTAGAGATTGATTCAGAGTGGAAAAGGTATTCTGGCACTATGAGCTTTCCAGAAAACCTTTGTTGCTTCTGAGCCTTCAGTTAGAAAGTCAATTTTTAAAGTCCTAAAGCAATACATTAATTGCCCAAGTCCTACTGAAAACTTGGAAAACCATTGTGACATGCAAATTGCTGACTGATTCTTTATCAAAAGATGATGAAGTAGGGAATATCAATTGGGAGTGAATTATATATGACAGGTAACTAACAATGAATGCTAACCAGGAATTTTAACTCTAAGAAGACACTTGCCACAGAAATGGATCGAATTCATGCTAGATTTTGAGACAACATTGTTTGAAATAGACCTAAATTCCTTATCAATTGCATGTTTAGTTTTCTTTTCACTTATGCTAGTATAAATTTACAGTAACTCCACTGAAATAAGCGAAGTTACTATTGGTGCAAAACTAGAGAAAGTGAGAAACATCTGGAGTCTGAGACTTTTTAGGTAAAGCCTTCTGGAGGAATCACAGCACTCACATAAAGGAAGCATCGGGTAATTTTTACTGTGCCTTTTTCCCTTGTTGCCACACATTTCTGTTGCCAGGGTAACCGATCATGAATTGTTCATAGTGAGTGACCTTGTCATTGCTTTTATATACGCTATGAGTTATTGTTCAGAGGATATTTATAGAATTATAGAGGTGATTGTGACTGCCTGCAGACAAGCAGGTTTTGTTTCATTTCATTTTCTGTAGAATAAGAGGCTAAAAACTACTAGAGAGGAAAATGCTAACATTTGTCTGTAGAATAAATCTTGCTGTTATTCAGATAGGGACAAATACAGTAAAGAAGTTGTAAGGCAGCTGGATGAAAAGCGGTCAGCTCAGCCTCCTGTATGTAGTGTTTTCATTTGATACTCCTCTGGACTGGACTTAGATATATTCAGTTTTACTTTTCTGTGATTGTTTTCAGAGGTGTCAGAACTTCTGTTAATCTATGTCAAAAAGAAGGCATGATGGACATTTTAGACCAAAACACCACCAAAAAAAAAGGCAAACAACACAAAACCAACAAACTTGTTCTCTCAACCGTTGTGAATGCCAAGGGCTACCGCTTATTCTCCTTGTCCTGACATTATGTACAGAAGTTAATTAAAATAAAACTACCAGCATTTTAAGTAGAGCTATAATAAAGTGATCACTTAAAGTGCTAAAGACAGAGCAAATAAGCCTAACAAGAAAAAGAAAATACTCCAAAAATGCAGTGCCTGTAAGCTGGAGAGAGAAAAAAAAAAGGCAGACTTAATTGCAGCCTACAGTAGGAACAGTGAGTGTGGCTCAAAGAGATGCTAACTGTAAATTTGTAATATGGTCTTAGTTTGATGTTTTAAGCCTTGCAGTTTTCATCACAACACTTAACTTTCAAGTAACTGAATGTGAAGTTATCGAGTCATCATGCTGCTTAGGAGATGAATGAATAATGCTAGTTCAAGTAGGAAAGTAACATGAAGAATGTCTGAGAGCCATGGAAGGCTTCCTAGCCAGTCTTTGTGTTCCAATAAAAAAGAAGATTTTATTACATAATCACCTCAGTGGTGCGGTTGGCACGCTGGAGGGAAGGGATGAGATCCAGAGGGACCTGGACAGGCTGGAGAGGTGGGCCCGTGACAACCTCATGAAGTTCAAACAGGGTGAGTGCCAGGTCCTGCACATGGGCCAGGGCAACACCAAGCACAAACACAGGCTGGGAGGAGAATGGATTGAGAGCAGCTCTGAAGAGAAGGACTTGGTGTTGGTTGATGATAAGCTGAACATGACCTGGTAATGTGCGCTTGCAGATTCAAAGAAGCATGACGAGCAGGTCAAGGGAGGTGATTCTCCTCTGGAATTACCTATCGATAACAAAATAGATGCATTTTATGAATTACATATTGAGTTAACTTCACATGAGTAGTGACATAGCGCTTCTGTCAGTGGAAGAGCTCTTAGTCAATATTTTACCTAATGCAAGAAAGCAATAAGAAAAATAGAGAGGAGGTTGCCCTGTGAATTTAGTATGCTAAAACATCAAGGGCTCGATTGGACTAAATGGTGTAGCAGTACAGTACTGAGCTGTTTAAACTCTTATTTTCAGGTGGCTGGGAATGGTAATCCAATGGGAGGGATAAGTAGTCTAATGTGTCCTTCCATTCATTATCCACTTAAAATGTTCTCCCCCCCTCCGTGTCATAGGTATCTTATAATAAGACTCAGTCTACCAGGCTGACACTGAATAAGTATATCCAAAGAACTAACATTTCGTTTGCATGTAGTTCCACTTAATTTGCCATCACACTAGTCTAATTTTGTGCAGATACTACTATGCTTATATGTAGTGTATCAAACTGCTGTGTTTTGGTGTTTCCACAATTCATTGCTTCCTGAAGATCTGGTCCATGATGTAGGGATAGCTATAGCTAGCACTAGCTAAATAAGTATTGCATCTTTGAAGAGAATGCTCTAGGTTTTTTTTCATTATTTTGCCTAAGTGAAGATAAGGATGGGTGACAGAAACAAGGTACTTTGAATAAACCTAAAGGCTTTAAAAAAAGGTACTTATAGTAGTATCATATCTGTAGGCTTTGTGTCCAGATGGGCATTGTCTTATCTTTAATTTGTGCTTGTACTTCTTGGAAATGCCACTTATTTTGCTCCACATTTCTTCTGTCTGAAGATTAAATGTAATTCTTCAGATATTTCAGTTTGTTATCAATAGTATTGCAGCTTGCTCTTTTAAATAATTTTTTTTGTCTTGCATACGTGCACATTCTGAATGAACTTTGTTAAAGTGAGCATTCTGTTGCCATCCCATGGAGTGAGTAGTCCTGTTTATGTTTGAGTGTTTTAAATGAGGCTTAAATATATAGTATTAACAGTCTTCTGTAAATGGCTTTGAGAAAACCGCTTATTATCCATTTGCTTGAGGGATTTGCTCGAACTGCAGTGGTTGGAAGCAGTATGTTAAATAAGATAGTGTGCAGAAGAGATCTGCATTTATGAGTAGGGTTCTGGATGCAGTGAAAAAACCCCCAGGGCATCAGCTACCTCTGCTGTGTTGAGAAGAACTTTTTTTTATACATTAGCATGTTGGTCTGGGTAGGCTCTGTATTTTTGCAGTCACAGAATGTGCCTAGATCACAGGGTGGAGAGCACATTGAGCAGTCTGACCACTGGAAAAGGCCTGTCTATGCATTTATTAGTGCTTAGTCCAGAGCTGCGATATAGGTAAGTACTTATAAATGAGTCAGTTGATTCATCTGGTGATGGCAGCTCCCCCTGATTCTGATTGCAGGAAGGATCATCACTCAGGGAAGGAAATAGCTGATCAGTCTGCTTGCCAGTGGGTGCTTTAAAGGGGTGAAGATAAATAGCAATTACAGCTTACTGTGGGACTCATAAACACAGTAACAAAAAATGTTATCAGCCATCATGTGTGTGTGACTTTACAATCCGGGACTATAGGATACATTACATTTACTTAATGACTGCTACAAGTGAGCAAAACTACAGTTACGTGAGACTGATCAGATCTGCGCATCACTGTTGTTTATTGATGTTGTTGGGTCAGCACCTTTTGCACTCTTCCCATTCTTTCATATACTATCCAGCAGCTGTCCCATTTGCTAATCAGGTAACGAACTCTGTAGAAAATTAGGGTCTGCTCTGTAACTGGGATTTGTAGGTGGAATTTCAGTGCCAATGGTAATTTTTTTTTCTTTTAATCTAGGAGTTTCTGTCATGAAAGTAAATACTTTTAATCAAGCACATTATTGTAAAACGGAGCATCAGGAAATGAGCAAAAAACAGAAGGAAATATTTGAAAATACTTGTGTTCTCTCATTGCTTCTTTTACTTTTAAAGAGATCGGATGGGATTACTTGGAGCAATCAGGTTGACTAATAATGGCAATCTTAAATGGCATTTGACATTGGTGACTGCATTGTCAGGCTGCTGCCTGCAGTTCTACATAAATGTGTAAGTGTATTCCTTTGCAGATCTGGGGTTAAGATACCTGTTATACTTGATAACGTACGTGGTTTTTGAGTGACTGATGCTACTTGAAAAAAACAAACCTACATGTGTATGTCATGTGCTTGATGCAGACGCCTAAAGTTGATCCAGAAGTGTAAAGTCAAAAGGGGTCTTAAGATTTTCAGTTGGATTCAGGCTTTGACGACAGCATGCAACAATTTCTTATTAAACACTCTTAAAATGGCTTTTCAAGTAAAAGCTTAAGAGTTGAATTATTAACCTCACAGGATATGAAAAATCATAAAGGGCTATTCAGTTAAAAATCACATACAGTTCTTTTAAAATATATAATAGGGTTGTTGAACTGCTTGATACAAATCAGTTGCATGCAGATCTTTGAGTCCCTTTCTTCACAGGCTGGGCTAGTTCATAGTATGTGTTTATGCTTAACTGCAGTGATTTCTTAGAAAGTGAACAGCAGTTAGAGCAATTAGGCAGATCAACAAAAATTACTGCCTTTATGGGAAATACCTATTTGGAATGAAACAAAGTACTACATCTGAAAAGCCCTCTGAAGCTCCATATCAAGTTTGAATAAACATCTGTATACTATAGGGGAAAAAAAAAAGTTTTTTGATTGGAAAAGGATTTTTCTTAATTGAGTAAAGGTCTTTTAAATAAGCTATAGTAACTTAAAGTTGATGAATGAACAGTTACTTCTGCATTTGTTTTCCACACTTAATACTTTACTGTGTTGTATCTTATAATAGAAGCATGTAGATTCTACCTGGGAATTTACATCTACATGCTCAAATATATTGTATTATAATGTACACAATCGGCAGTATCACTAAAATTGTTGGTAATCAAGCTGTGATGTCATTCACGCTGTAAAACACAAACCTGTATGGGATTTCATCTTGCTAAATTCTTCAATGTTCTCTGTCAGAACACATTTTATGCGTAAGTAAAATTTTGTAAGAAAAACATTAGGAGATGGCATTCATATATAGTAGCTTACAATTGGGAATTTTATTGTCTTGGGATATGTATTCCAAAATGTTTCAAAGAATGTTAATGTTACATTCATTGATATTACTGTGCATCAATTCTTAGGCTTTTTCTTCCATTTCAGACCTATTTTGTCATTTTTATGTGTTTGTCTTAGGGTAATAAATTGCCTGCAGGCCTTTATATCTTGTTTTTTTCTATAGCTCCCTGTCCTTTCTGCTCACACTGTTTGGGACACATTTGAGGTACAGAATCTCAGATTCCAGTTTGGTTTTCTGAAACCCCACTTTCAGGCATTTTGGTTTGAGAGACATTGTGTTTTGTATTTAGGATGTGAGGATTACAGTAACACTCTGGATTGCCTGTTTAGTCATCTCTTCTTTAACTCACAAGTACTTTTAAGTATTTTCTCTTCTAGTTTCTGCGAGTCTCCAGTATAACATAGTCAACCTGGACTTGAAGAAAGTATATGCTCAAATGTACATATTTATCTTTGCTGAAGATAAAAGCAGCTTTTTGCATGATCAAATTATCTTTCTTTTTTTTTTGCGGGGTGGGTTGTTAATGCTTTAATCCCTCATTAATTTGTTATGAACTATGTCCAACTTACCATTACTAGCAATTTCTCCAGGTGGAGGTGTATGCCAAGGTGTCTAGATATCTTTGTCTATATCTTAGCTTATATACCTCTGCACTTTTCTGCTGCCACCATTTGGAAAAAATGAATTGTAAGAATACCTCACTGGCACAGTGTATTTGCAGCAGTGTGTCCCCTCCATGCCCCAGAATGGGCTGGTCACCTGTGAACCCTCTACTGACCCTTGCTTGACTGCCCGCTTCCTAGTTCTTGATACTGAAATACAGGAAAAAGACAGTGTTAAATCTGGAACTGCTTCTGAAAAAGTTGTTCTCCATTATCAGACAAACTGCCTGGGACACTGGTCTAACTCAGCTATACTTGAATTTTCTTTGGCCATTGCTGTATGGCTACCTGTTTGATGGTTGACATTATCTGAACATTGATGATTTGTAAATAAGATATGGTGGCATGCTAATAGCTGAAATGTTTGTAGATAATAGGAGCATTGCCAACTGCAATCAAACTCTGTTTTCTGAAGTTGCTAAATTATTTTCTGATACTGAATTTGTTGTTGCTATTGAAAGAATGTTGATAAACTCTTACTCCAACTCTGGAATATCTTGGTTCTCTTCTAGTCATTTGTTGCTGTTATAAGGATCTAACCCGAGTATTAGTAATCCTCTACCCAGCCAGATACTCTGGCTCATGTTCATTCAACTTCTAGCTCCAGAGTTACAAATAAGAAATGAGGCTTAGGAGTCTCTCTGGAGATGTCTAAAAGAATATACAGTGTGGTTTAACCTGTCACGCCATTGGATGACACTGCTGTTCCACACTGATAAAGGTGTATGAGCAATGTATAGGAATGAAATTTCACTCTTAAATATGATAATTTAACTGAAAGGCGTTCAGCTGCTTAAAATGCTCTTTCTGAATTAGTCACTGGTAACAGCAGTTGTGAAGCCTGGCGCAGCACCCCGTACAACTCTGTTCTGCAATGATAGTGCACTTCCATTTGCTTCAGCAGTGATATTGAAGCAAATGAAAGCACACAGACTCATTTCCTTGTCTCTGCTGTGTCGCATGGTACATTATATCCTACTTTATTTACGTACAGAGTCAAATGGCTCATGTCTGAATTGAAGAGAGTGAAATTGCTGATCTCTGTAGGCTAAATGACAAATGCAGATCAGGAGGGTACATCTGCACTCATGCCCCATAGGTACCAACATTCCTTTCCAAGGTGCTCAAAATGATACGTACACAAATAAATGCTAAGCAGTTTTTCTGGACTTGTGTTTATCTTTGGGAGTTGCTGAATCTATTTCAGAATCAGAGAAGATTCTGTTTGAAAGCTTGACTAGTATTTTCAGCTGTATGTTTCTTTAACCAAAGATATTACCTCTGCCTAGAAGCCTCTTTTAATCTTAACCCCTGTCAAAATAAGAAACAGGTACCCTAATGCATAGAATCATTAAGGTTGGAAAAGACCTCAAGGATCAAGTCCAACCATCAACCCAACACCACCTAACCCACTAAACCATGTCCCGAAGAACCACATCTACACGTTTCTTGAACGCTTTCAGGAATATTCAAGCAGTAAAATAAATAATTGGTATCTAAAATAGATGGTGATTTTTTTTTTTTAGGGCTGGTGTCTTTGTTTGTTTTGTTATACTGTAATAACAGCTAGAAATGTTATTAAATAGTTTAATAAATATGCAGGCTACAAACAACCTAGCAGACTATCTAATTTTTCTCAGAAGTATTTATCTTTTGTTAATTGCTCTGTTGTTAAGGTTTGGGTCAGAAGACAAACATTTTTTGTTGTCTTTGGCATGTCTCTAAATGCCTTAAATTTTCCTAGGCATTTAACTTTGGTTGCGCTTGACTCCAGTTCTTCTGAATGATTAATTTTATGAAACATTTGCTGGTTTTATTTCAAGTTATGAAATGTGTGATTCATTTCTTTAACAAAAAATATGTACCTTTTGAGAAACTGAAAATCTAATTGTAGGTGCCTATGCTGTGCTTTGAAAATGTTACAATTTTTTCATGTGAGTTCTGTTTCCTAGTCTGATGGTATATAGGACAGGCTAATCAAAACATAATCATTAGACTGTTATAGTTTTCTTGATAACATGTCCTAATGAATATTTGTGATTACACTGTACCAAGGTAGGGAAATTCTAGTGGTCCTTTCTGGATAATGATTAGACAATTTTTTTATTTATTTTGCTTTCTTCTAGCAAGACCCTATTTTTCATCCTGTTTCAATGTCTTTTAATTTCTGAAGGTTCCGGCACTTATGGGAGATCCAAGGGAGCTTTTTAAATTGCTCTTTTCTTTATTATTTTGGGTCAGTCAAACCCTGATCTTGCAGGTACATCTGTGGTTTATTTTTACATGCATGAGTAGTCTCAGTTTGGTTAAAATGTGCTTGCAGAATAAGGATCTGTAATTTTCTACAAACGCTGTCTTTGATATGCTCTTTTTAGAAATAAGATTGTTATAAATCTTGATGACAGTAGTTAAACTGCCATGAGATTCGTATGTGTGAGTGGGGAAACCTCAGGTCTTGAGATAACATAAAGACTCCCTGTAAGTTGTCTCTTTTAACCAGCCACTTCAGTATCTGTAATAAACCCTTTTATTTTACTTGATGATAAAAAGGTTGGTTTTTCAGTCTTTCCCCCTTCCCCTGAGGACATAGCTGAGCCTTGTTCTCTAATGATTGAAACAGTCGGCTTTTAAAAATTGTCTCCCAACACCTTGAGGAACATTATTTGGCTGTCTTCTTCAAGGCAGCTCCTGAGATGCTTAATGCTTTTGAAAGTCAAATTAAAGTTTTGTTTCATTTAAGTTACATAGCTGGATAAGATTAAACAAAGTACTTTACTTGCACATAGCAATCTATGTGGAATGCTTTTTTGATCGTCTTCATGCATATCTAAAATACACCTCCAATTTCTTCTCAGGATCTCAGCTTCTTTTACCATAATGGTTCATTAGCCTCCTAGGCTTTTTCTTAAGAGTTGCAGTCAATTTCCCATATTTGCTGTTTTACCTTAAATCGCTTCAATTTCCTAAATGTAGTAAGAGGAGAGAACATGGTAGAATCATGGCAAGAGGGGTTATTCAGTGCAGATACATCATTTCTGCTTCACAGCATACTTCCAATATTGCAGCATTTTTGCCCCTGGCTGCAATTCTGCCAAATTTATCAAGTATTCACAATTCTTAGAGAACGATTTAAGTATATGCTGCTGATATCACTTCTTGGTGCTCATTTATGTTGAGATCAATAGGACTCTACATGTGAATAGAGCCGAGAAGAGATTTAAACCCTCATTTCACTCCAGCATCTTGCAGTGTTCCACTCAATCCCTTTGGAAAGGTAATAGTTACTCATAATAACTATTGTGACAATGTCCTACCCCCTTTCTTCCTCTACCCCCAGTTCTTACTGCTGAGCATGACATTTTATGGCATGGAATGTGCCTTTGCTCAGTCCAAGTCAGTTGTCCTGCCTGTGTCCCTTCCCAGTCTCTTGCCCACCCTCAGCCTGTTTCTGGAGGGGCAGTGTGTGAACCAGAGAAGGCCTTGGCGCTGTGCAGGCACCGCTCAGCGACAGCCAAAACACTGGTTTGTTATCAGCACTGCTGTAGCCACAAATCCAAAACACAGCAGCATAGGGCCTGCTAGGAAGAAAGTGAGCTCTATCCCAGCCGGACTTGGTGCAACAGCTTAGAAAGTGATTTTAAGGAAATTTAATGGGTTTTTTGGATGTGTAATTTGCTCTTTAAGTGTACAAATTTAACCACTATAATTGCAGTGTTTATGAGCTTGATGACTTTGTCAGAAACTTTGGAAAAAGGCTCTTGCTGTATGCAGGAAACACAGGGATCCACTGGTGTTAGCTAGCAAAGCAAAACCTAGCATGATTACTTTTTTCAAAAATTATTTTTAATTTTTATGAGTTTACCAGTAACATGAGGTGATACATTCCTTCAACAAAATCTATCCATAAAACCACTGTAAATGTACTAGGATATCGCTGACCTTTTAATTAACCATTTCCATAAAAGCTGTTATTAACCTGGCTCTGGAAAGTTTTCGTACTTTTTTACCATTACACTGAAATGCAATTTAATGAAAAACATGGTTTATTTCTCCTGGTATTTAATATTTTTTAATGCTTTCTTGGCAACTGTATTTGTAGACCAACAAGCAGCTCTAGGCTATAGGACTCCTTCACTTTTGCAATACCCACTGCACTGCGCTCTTGAGAGGTACAGGATGATATATATGTCCTATTGGCAGCAGGATCTGGGCCCTTATTTCCAGCGTGGGAAACAAGACCAGATGCTGGTTGCACAATAGTACAAATTACAGGGGATGAAGGTGGTAAATCACTTTGCAGAGTTATGACACATTCTGTGTATTTCATGATATGCAATGTTTCCCTGCCAAAAACTTCGATGGCAGCACAAAATAATTTACTTGTAGCATTTCATACCATGAAATATGGGCTGCTGAGATCAGGATTAACTTCTTTCATGCAGCTTGAGGTTTTGCCAGAGGGATGCTTTTGCTATGCTGAAGTAGTCTGTTTAATTAATGGTAGCCTGCTGTATTTCATTGTTTCTGTCTCAGGCTTGTAAAAAAGTTCAGTTCAGCTTGCAATCATCCTGGTATTAGTTTCTGTATGTGTTTTCTGAAGCTGTTTGCCACAGTTACTTTTCTTATTAGTCACTGATCAAGTAAGAGTGCGTGAGATTTCACTCCACATTAGAATAACAAAACTGAGAGATTTTTGTCTGAAAATGTGACAGTGAGCATACCTCTCTCAAAGTATAAGAAAATTGTAGCGGTATCAGTTTATGTACAGTAGTTGTTGTTTTGAGAAGCCAACAGTTTCCTTAGGCACAATGAAAAGAAAATGGGCAAATAAACTGGGATGATTTCTGGTGTTTTAAAGGTGATCAATACCTTCTTCTCTTCTTTTTCCTGTTCATACATTGTTATACAAGTGCTCACAAAAACAAATTTAAGTGATGGAAAACCAGTTCTTTTACTTTGGAGTTTAGTATGTTTAATGTTTCTAATTCCTGTTGCTTTGAGAGATCAATTTTCAAAGCTATGGATCATAAAGATGAAGAGGATGATAACTGCCGAGGGTGAATAAGAAACAAAAGACTGTTGCTGTTGGAATGAAGCAACCATTTTTAAAGAAAGTTTCTCTGCAATAGAAAATCGAGATGAGTGAGCACAAAATTGTTTGTATTAATGAATTAACTTTCTAGTCTGTACATATTGGTCAGCTTTTCGTAACAGTTAAATAGTTTTTAATCTGTCTTTATGGTAGCTCTGCCAAATATTTAGAGAGGAATACTGAAGTATGTGAAGGATTTAAGTTTCCTAATTTGTGTTTTCTAGTTAAGAAAAAAATAGATGTATTCTCTGCCCATTCTGTTTCCTTCAGAAATATAAGGAAACATCCAAATTTTGGGATAGAAGAGATAAAACATAGGAGGGACTGAAACAGTAGCAGTGATTTGCAAAGGTTTTCAGAGTAATGCTTATTTTGTGAAGTGGTGGTAAAATAGTAAATATTTAAGTTATAAAATGGTTCAGAACCTGTATTTGACTAATGAATGCTATCTAAAGGAGAAGAGCAATTAGTGGATGCTGAAGTAGCTTACAGGTACACTTGGACTTTAGCCTCTTGTATTGGTAGATGGCCAGTCCTCATTCTCTAACACTTTTGATGTACTTAAGAAGTTGTCTTAACAGTCCATGTCAAAGTATGATTTTTGATTTAAAAACAAAAAAACCCAAAACAAACCAACAAACACAACTTTTCTCACTTGCTACAGTTGCATATTTTTAGTTGCATTTTTTTACTTTTTAGTATCACAGTCATAATCACTTTGCCTTTAATTAGCATTTATAGTTTCTAATTGTCTGGAAAGTATGTTATAAGTGCATAGTTAAAAAAATGTTCCCTTTTCAAAAAGCTTTCAAGCAGCTTGCAAAATGAGACCATAGTCGTGGATATGGTTGAGAGGCAGGAAGCGTAAAATGTTGAGCAGTAGTATTAGTACACTGACAGCCTGGCCTAGTAAGAGAGGGATTTTTTTCTTTTTTCTTTAGTATTTTGTTCTGGAAGTGGTACAGTTGGTGTGACTTGAAAGCGGTCAGAGAAGGTGAATCTCCAATTCTTGAAATTTATCTTCTGTATCCTAGCAGACAGCATGGGGTAAGTGCATGGTCTTTTGTAAATGTTTTCTTTTGAATGTACGCAGCAGGAGACAGAAGTTGACAGTGCCTGTTGGCAGAGCAGAGGTCACTTCTCTGTAATGAACGGCAAAGAAACATAGGGTGAGGATGAGCCAAAAATAATCTATTTTCATTGTTACTTGGAGTCAGAACACAGAACGTGTAGAAAAGTAAGTTAATTCTGAAACAAATTTGATGCTTTCCAAGTAACTGATGTAAAGGATGTAATAAATATGGCATCAAATGCTGCATTGAAAATTCCCTTGGAATCCTTTTGGATGAAGGAAGTTTGACAAGAAATTCAGAGAAAACTCAATGTGTTAGTATATGAATAACTGTAGATAGTATTTTGCTGCTCCAGAGAAATTATATCCATGCTCAGGTTTTTTCAATTATCTAGAGTTGTAGGGGGATGTTGTTAATTAGTTTTAACTTGGATCTCCAGTATACACCACAATTTCTGTCTAGTTGTTGCATGGTATTACATAAAGCTGCTGATCTTCAGCTTGATGAATTTGAAGTGTATGTGTGTAGAGCTTGGAGTCTGGCAGGTCTCATCCCCTGAGGCTGTGGACAGTGAAGTCATTAACGATTTCCACTAAGTTAGGACATAATGAAAGACCTGGGTGCTCATCTTGTAGCTGAATTGGTTTTCTCCAGCATTTCTTCTGGGATTGGGATTCTGGAAATACCCAGACAGTAGAATAAGGAGGGGACAATTTCTTGCAGAACTCACAAAGTCGTAGAGGGTTGGGGAGAAGGTTTGAAGGACCATGAAATGGTCCAGGAGGACACAAAAAACTTTCAATATGGCCAAGAAGCCTTTTGTTTTGTTTTGTTTTTTTTTTTAATGGCAGAACTAGTTAAGACAATAGAAATCTGCGACTGAAAAAAGAGAGACTGTGGTCAGGAGAATCTATGTGTAGGTGGGATGATCCTGGACACCACAGCAGTGCTCAAACCTAAGGACAAATTATGGTCAAAATTATAAAGAAAACTGAGTCTGGTGTGGATTTCCAGTATGTGGTCCCAATTTCAACATGTCTGAAAGTACCTTTTGGGAAGTCTGTATGGTTGTTTGCAGCAGCCACCATATGCCTTCCTTGCTGATGTGGCGTAATGCCAGTGTGGCTTTGTGGCTTTTGGACAGCTGGAAGAACCGTGCTGTTCCATAGCCCTCATGCTATCCTGTAGCTTCCTTCAGATTTATAGAAGAGTTGCTTCTCAGGGGTATGTGGTGGCAGACTCTCTGAAATATGACATCACACTCAATAGGATTTTAAAAATAGATTGCAGAATTTTGACTGTCTACTTCTTCTGCTGCCTTGTTTTGTGCAATTTATATCCTGTCATTTAAAGGGCTACAATGAATAATTTGCAAGGCAATAAACGTTCAAGTTTATTTTAGTTTCACACAATGAATTCTTGAAAGGATTTATTTGCATAATGCATTTTTGGTTGTTTTAAGATAAAAACACAATTAAACAGGAAATATAACTATCCTACAAAAACAGAGCAAGAGGCTTTTGAGTTGGGAGCATAGCTTTTTGCAGGAAATCTGTGCTGGGATACGACATGAAAATTATTTGAGTTTGAGAGTTAAATGACTTTCTCATTTCAAAGATGTATTTGCAATGTAAATGTGTGAGATACGTATGAAAGGCAATAGATCTAAATGAGGAAGTACAGCCTTTGCTTGCCCTAGTGTGTTCTTCTGTGCAGGTATAAGAAGCCAAAAAAATATGCAAGAAGTGCCATGGGATGATGAGAGAAGCCTGGCAAAGCATGGCAATCTTACAAAATCTTGAGAAAAGAAACAAAATAGCTGCCTCTTTTTCTCAGCAGATCTAAACTGCTCTGGAAAATTGAACCATAATTTTGAATAGTTAGGAAACCTTTCCCGCCTGATGTGGTTTAATGTCATGTCAATGTGCGTAGCAGTGGCTGATATTTGAGTTATCTGTTAGTCCTCATGCTGGATGGAGGTAATGAGTAATAATAATAAATAAGAATAAGACTTTTAGCCTGGTTTTTAGGAGGTAGATGAATCCCAAGGATTCATTGACACCACAGACCACAATTAGTATTTTGGTGATTGAGAAATGTGGTCGCTGGAGGCTTTGGATTCTTGATAGCACTGTAGCAAAAGTTATGTGTCAATAGCTGAGTATACTGGGAGCTGTTGAGTTTAAATTGATGAAGCTATTAAGGCAATGGAACTTAAATAGTTCAGAACTGGTTTGTGATAGAGTGAACAGCTAAGCACAAGGGCTGAGTAAGTTGGACTATTTCTGGAGCGTATGTGCTTGCACAGCTTTTGAAGGCAGATTACTTACCCTGCTTTGAAAAAGCTCTAAGAGCCTAAAAATAAGGAAGGTATTT
The DNA here is from genome assembly GCA_013400615.1 of Syrrhaptes paradoxus. NCBI lineage: Eukaryota > Metazoa > Chordata > Aves > Pterocliformes > Pteroclidae > Syrrhaptes > Syrrhaptes paradoxus. The sequence goes on from VZTO01006740.1 coordinate 20,934, forward strand.
TTATTATCTGATTGAAAAGTTACCCATGCATGACTTTTTTTTAATCATAAATTTAGAAGGTGTTTTATTTGCACTGTGTGGTGCTCATAGTGAGTAACAGATTAAACTTTGGAAGAAAAAAAGAGAAACAAACCCCATCCTGTTTTGTGGTGTTTTGTCCCATGACACCTCTCGCCCTGATTTTCATTATTTAATAGACTAACCTGGGCTGGCGACACAGCCTGTACTAACGCAGGGAGTCTGAAAGTCAGTGAAGGTGGAATGTACAGGGCAACCAAGCTATCATGTTCGCTTGATATTAAGTCAGTCTCCTCTCCTTTTATGCCCATTAATATTTATTGTTTGTGCCTGGTGGTGTGGATATTTATGTGTATTTCAGGGTGTGTGTGTATGTTGGCATATTAATGCTCCTCTGTGTAGGCTGGGGAAGACAGATTGGAAAAGTGAACAGATTTTCTGCATTACAGCATGGTGTTCATTGAGGCCATTGGTTTATTTCTCTGCTTAGGAAGATTTTTGATATTTTACTTTACTGATAATAATACTGAAGTACTATTTTTCTCAGTTTTTAGCATTTCGCAGTAAGTCTTATATAAATGCCCAATTGGAAGGTGACAGCTGAAAAAGGAAAAAAAAATTGGCAAATGTCTTGGTTCATTTAAGTAGCTGTCTGAAATAATAAATATAATGCTAATATGTTCATAATTTATAAGACATATAACAACTATCTGTCTGAAAGTTTTATATTTTGCTTGGGCGAGGAGAAAAAGTCTACTGTTCTGCATTTAGGTGGCATAAAACTGCTTATCTAGGGAGGACAGTGCTGTTGAGTTGCTATTTTAGTCCCTTCAGAAACAGAGTGAAATAGAATACCAAGGAGATTATGCTGTTAATCACGGAAACCACTTGAGCAGCACTAAATAAGCCATGTTAATGTAACTTCAAGGATACCTGATGTCTGGAAACCTGTCTAGAAACCTTCTGCATTCTCCTCATATAAATTACTGTTATATAAAAGTAATAAATGAATATAAAGTGACCTTTGGTTTTGGAAACACACGCTTCAGCCTGCAATTTGAAAATCGTATTGCTGTATTTGATAGTGGTACTTGTCTCAAGTCTGCTGTGCTCCTGTTTTAACATCATCAATAGTTCTACATTTGTGTTGCTGACTAATATGAGCGGTTTTGACTGATGTCACTTTGACATGTGAGGGGCCAGCAGGATGGTTCTACGCTGGGTTGTCAGGGCTCTGCTTGCTTGTATTTCAAAGGGAAAGTCATCAGCCCTTCAGCTGCCGGGTTTTGCAGGATTTGTGACATGCTTCCAGTCTGACTGAACAGTTGTGGGAGCTTACATGCAGTTCAGGATGTGGGTGTAAAAAAAGCAGTTAAACAGTTATTTGATCAAGTGAAACAATAAATAAGGCATTGAAGCTTACTGAACTATGCCATCTCTTTGTGCACATGAACATTTTAAAGACCAGTTTGTATTCATTGCTGTCTGTAAGTTCTCTTAATTAATCTGTGATGTGACAAGTCATAGTCTTTGCATGTAGAAGGAGGGCATGTGAGGATGAACTTTATTCCACCCTCATAATTTCAAAGTCTGTGACCTGAAAAATAGGAGAGAGTTGTATTTTGTAGTTTATGAGATAATCAAAGGTTATTGAACATTAATTTAGTGGGTTTTAAAATAAATCACTTTTTTTAAAGTAGTCAAACTTTATCTGTGTTTTGGAAGGGAGTGGGGAGGCAAAGACATAACACACGAGTCAAATTTTTACCTGTAATTAACATTTGTCATCATAAACTAAAATTGTTATATCTACTTTATGATGCTACTATGATTATGGAATTATTTGAGCCTTCTTCAGGATGACCATGAGCCAGCACTGTGCCCTCGTGGCCAAGAAGGCCAATGGCATCCTGGGGTGTATCAGAAGGGGGGTGGTCAGTAGGTCAAGAGAGGTTCTCCTCCCCCTCTACTCTGCCCTGGTGAGACCGCATCTGGAATATTGTGTCCAGTTCTGGGCCCCTCAGTTCAAGA
>VZTO01006740.1:30493-48904 GCA_013400615.1 Syrrhaptes paradoxus
CTGCTGCTTCCCTTTTGAGGAAAGGGAATTTGGATGGGCTTTTTGTTCCAGAATTGGGATGAACTATCTTGGTCAGTGCTTGTACCTGGCGTGGGTATAGAGGCAGGCTATATAGTTCTTCCTCAAGAATCTTTTAATACGAAATAGCCCAGTAAGACTATTAAAAGCATAATGAAAACCTCATTCAAAAACCTCATTCAGTTTCCTGTCAGTTTTCAGAGCTGTAAGTGGCTTCTAATTTGCACAAGATTGGAATAGCATTGAAGAATTACAGTAACTAAGTGAAACACTTGTTGGTTTTGCAATTTTCTGATAGCATCCCTTGTAATTTCTTGTAATGCATTTGTAGCTAAGTACAATGACAAATGTCAAGGCTCATTGTACCAGTTTTACGCACATCAGTGCTAGATTGGGAGGTGTAGTGTCAGCTTCTATCTTGGGAAAAGCTAGTGTAACTGTTGGATACTTTCCTATTGCTAGTTACGTTGTAGAAAGAATCATTTAGGTGGGGGAGGAGTGGAGGAAATAATTGCTTTCCAGATAATTTTATTACTTTCACGGTTGGGTGGGTTTTTTTTTAATTTTGTAGAAATTCCAACAATAATAAGTAATCCTGAGAGGCCTGTTAAAAATTTAGCTTGACATTAGGAAATGAATTCTGGATAGCTGTTAGATATTTCCCATGATAAACTATAGAGAGCTAGTGGTTATTAACCTAAGCAAAAAACATAGCTACTTCTAAGCTTACACTGTGGCTTGCTTCCTTGAATTATTTTGATGAATAGTCATATGCAGCAGTAGACTAGAATAATATCCTTATAATGATGTGGTTACAAATGCTGATCTGCATGAGATAAATATGAATGAGTGATTCAGTGAAAATATAAACCAAATACAGTTTAGTAAATGCTTGAAAAAGTGATTACGTACAATGGAGTTTATTGGAAATAAAACAAAGTCTTGCTGTTGATGTCTGTCCTGCAATGCACTTTGCCTATTATATAAAGCTGAAGGAAGGGTAATGTGACTCTGAACAAAGATTTATGGACATGGATAATTGCTCAAAGCTGATTTTCCTCTGCTCTTGTAGTTGTGTTACTTGGATTAAAATAATTAAATTGATTTTAGTAGTTGCAAAAAAAAAAGTCCCTTTCTTTTATGTAAACTTGTAATAACTGGAGCTATTATGTGTTTAGAAATGGGTCAAAGAGAGAAGCCTTAAGTGAAACAATATGTAGTAGATTCCATCTGATCTGGTTAGTTAACACTGCTCTGAATGATGAGTGACTGAAAAAAACCACCTTCTGCAAATATTTACTCTCAGAGCATCAGCAGTATTCATAGACCCTGAACTTGTCCTACTGCTGTTGCTTTTCGTTCTTCACTGGGCATGTTTCATGAGGAATACTCATATGACCCGTCTCTGTTGTATTCTCCCATTTTTGATATGCCAGTTCAGAAGTTACTGTGAATGGCCTTATGTTAATCATTTTCCTCGCTCATATTGTCTCCCAATTTTATTGTAGTCATCCAGCTCTTAAGAACTGTGTGAAGATGTGTAGGCTCAGATTTATAGCTAATAAGATCAATAGATTAGTTTGGGTTTTGGTTTTGACAGACAGGTGAGTTGCCTGTGTGTGACATAATTCATGTGTGATATGTAGCAAAGTTTGTTGAGTATATAGCTCATATATTGTATATTTACTGTGAGAAAACAGTTTCACCTGTTAAAAAGCAAGAACTATTGCTGTTTCCTCAGCTAAAGTCTGACTAGTAAAACTTGCAGAAAATGGTATTTTATGCTTACAATATAGTAGGTATTATTCATCATTGTGAAAAAACAAGATTGTTAAAAAGAGGAACTTCTATGTGTAAAAAAAAAAAAAATGTGACCTTTAGAAATATGTCAAATCTCATTCTGCAGCATTCTTGCTGCTTGAGGAAAAAGCCTTATCATCTAAGCAATTCTTCTCCAAAGTATTGATTAAAAATATAAGCCCATTTCAATGCTGTCTGGTCAGAAATTTTTTCTGACCTATCCTTGAGAGTATAGTGCAATGGATTAGAATGGCTGTTTTCTGTTAGACCTGTTCATACAGCTAAAAGGTATAATTTAGGTCTTAATGAGAAAAGGTTTAACTTTTAGTTAGCTGGATAGTCGTTCAATAATTTACCAACAAAATTAACATGTTTTAAATGATAAGAACCAGAATTTTTTTTTCTGATGCCTTTCTTCTGAGAAAGCTCTCTTCTGGAGTGTTTTCCTTGTGAGCAAAATGCTTCTGTAACAAAGGTTTAATTTGTCTATACAGGAGAATGAATGCAACTTCTGAACTAGACAGGTTGCATGTAATTTTGTATTTTTATTCTTTTTAAAACTACTTACCATAAATTTGCAATATATTGTTGCATGCCTTATGCAAATTATGTATAAAAAATAATGTGATGTATCTGTACTATCAAAAGAATAGTACAGAAAGGAACGTGGTGCAAGTTTAGAAGTCATATTGTGAATTTTGCAAGGCATGCTGAAACACGTCATGATTTGAGAAATGTTCGTTTTAGCCACAGTTGTTCTCTTTTAACCTCTGAAACACATTGATATAGATCTTCATCAGTCAGGGTCATTTTTTCAGAATTGTGCTTATTTTTTCATTAGAAGGACAAAGTTAAAGGTGTGTGTTCAGGTAATAATTAGATGAATTTGAAAAGAATAATTGGAAAAAAACCTTGTATTTTTTTTATTTCCTAGCTATTATAAAAAAAATTGAAGCTGTCATCAAATTGCAGAAGGGAAGACAAATTGAAACAAAGCCATTAATATTGTCATCTTATGTGGATGATAACATTATTAGCTGCTTCAGCTGATTCCTGGTGAAACAGTGCTCATCTTAGATTTGATGCCAATAGGGCACGCATGTTTCTTGAATGACACTTGCAATGAGTAGATTTTAAGTTTAAAAATAAAATACAAAGGAGCTGCTAGTTCTTTGTTTCAACAATGCTCAGTATAGAGATAGAATTAAGTTAATATATTAATATTTTGGTAAGCTTGTACTCCAAAGTATGAGGAAAAATGTTGAAGGTCATTGTACTTCAGTTTGGGTTTCAAAATAATTACATGTTGATAAAAGTTCCTAGGACTGTAAAAATATGACTGGATGCACCTGTAGTATTTGGTCTTTCAAGATTCCATATAGACTTCGGCAGTACTGCGTCGGAACCAGGGCTTTTGGCTGAAGTGCTGACATTGCTGCCCTGTTAAGCAGACCCTGAAGGTGGCACATGGCACAGCCCAGGTGCTCTGAGTTTTCAAAATAATTTGATGAAGAGTCCCAATGCTCTCCCTCTGTGTGCTTGGTTCCAGAAGTTCTCTCTCCCCAGTGAAATGGGCACAGCAGCTACTTGCCCAGAATGTGTTGTCAAATGAAAAGTTGGATAAACCACAAACTCTGTACAGCTTTAGGTCTGATGTGTTTCCAAGGGTGCTAGCTCTGTTACGGATGGTTGTGGTCTGGATTGACACGATTTTTCATTTCCTGCTGATCTGATTTGCACTTGAATAAGCACGATGGCTGTTCTGAATGTGAAGACCATGTGGACAGCAGGAAAGGCAGCAAGCGATGCCAGGGCAAGGAACAGGGGAGATGAAATATACAGAGCGGAGGTTGTTGATGGATGGTTCCTACCTCAATCAGGCAGTAAAGTAGTTGTGCAAGTTGGGAATAGGAGAAAACATGCTGAGTGATGACAAACTGTCTCCTTGTCCAGTTTTCTTAGGTCAAAACTGCAGTGCTGCTTAAGAAGAGTTTCAATCCTTTGTTTACCTAGCACAGGGAGGTTTTATTTATTAGCATTGAACCGTGCTTGATCTAACCTTACTGAAAACAACTGATCCAGAAATGAAATGGCTTTTTACTTCTTCAGTCATGTTGCCTTGTGTTGTGTGTTCCTTGGGACTCCCTTTTTTCGGTGTATTTGGAAGGTGCAAGTTACTGTTAACTGAAACTTTGATACATGTTCCATGGTATTATAGAGTTTAAGTATTTTTTTTGTTAAATAATTGGAGCAGTTTTAGAGTTTGATAATGTAATCAGCTGAGTTATTTTTTTTTTCTCTGCTCAGTGATTCACATGGCTTGAAGTTTTTTCATTAAACCACTCCAAGGGTCACCAAGTAGAGAATATTAAGGACCCCAGATACCTCTTCAGCATAATCAGTTCACTTCAACTTGGCTGCTGGCCATAATTTTACTATGTAGATTGCTTAAACAGACCGCTGGATTTTTTTTGTTAATCTTGTGTTGTGTTAGAAAATTAATAAAACAGGAACAAATATTTAGTTGATGCATAGAACATAATTCTTGATGCAACTGTAGTTTTAGGTCTCAGCGAATTTTTCATTAATTTAAGGGACTGTGTAGTAATAGTAAGGTTGCATAAATTAAGCATTGCACACTTCTGTAGCATGCATATAATAAATTTTACATGCTCACTAGTTTTGGTATCAGTATTGCATTAATACAGTCCAAGAGGGTGGACATAGACCCAATCTGAGAGAGGGAGGGCTAGTCAGGCATCTGTCTGATTGCTGCTGTGGAGTATGCTGCAGAGCCTTGGCAGTGCTAGTGCAGGTGCCAAAGTTCATAGGCATATTTACTCTAATTAATTAGAGTTTTTAAAGAGCTGTAGTATGAGGATATGTTTGCAGATTCTCTGGTCTTCCATTTAGTTTCTGACTGTGGCTTCTGTTTGCAACTACAAACATACTGGGCACAGTACAGAGTTTTACACTTCTTTCCTGCTTCGGATCCTGCAATTTAGATAAGGGCTTAAATCTTTAGTTTGGGTTTTAGGAGTTGGGTAGAAAGCTATTGAGTAGAATAAGAAGCGTTTATCTAGTTGACTGAGTATCGGCCCTCTAATGAACTACCGTAGTGAAATATGTGTAGCCATTACTTTGGTGTCTAAATTATCCTCACTTTCAAGTCTTATTTAAATTCTTAATGACCTTTATTAGATAGAGGAGAAAAGATTCCACTCAGAAGCCTTCAACCTCCATCAAAACTGGTAGAATACACTAATGAAATCATGTGCCATATTAAAAGCAAGAATTAGAATGTGGGATAATATTGTGTAAGCTAATGGAATAAATTAATTGAGGTTTTTTGATAATTAATTTGTAGGAAAAATAATCTAAAGGCTGATTTTTAAACTTTTTTATTGGCTCAAGTTTTCTTCATCAGAATGTACCTAGAGAAATATTGTGTCCACTGAAATTCCCATAGGAGTGTTTGCTTCAAGGTGAGTTGGGAATGCTGCCATAGTTCAGGAGACAACTTCTGGCATAAGATGAAAGTTGGATCAACTTTGTGTCAAAATGTAGAGGCCTCTCTGAAGTGTTTATGCTTTTATCTATTGTCCAGAAAACTTAGAAGAAGAAATTCCTCTCTGTGGCACGTCATGAATCTAACTACCTTAGAAACATTACTACAGGGGCTTGACTGAAAATTTCCATGTAAAGGGTGCCATTTGTGGCTTTTTTTCTTTTATGTCATGTCTGCTGGATGAACAATGTAATGTATGTGACCTTAAACACCCATAGCTAACCAGATCATATTTTTACTATAGCAAATAGATCCCAGGAAACTTCTCCTTCAGAGTATCTACCTGAAAGAGGCACTCTGCATAGATTCTCTAGAGAGTTTTCTAAATAGATAGTTTTGAATCCTACAATTCAAATAAAACAGAGCCTTTCTTTGAAAATAGGAGGAGAGTTCTGGTTTTAAGAAATTAATAGGAGAAGTAAATGTTGGGATATAATTTATTTTTCATAATGCATTTACTCTTTTTTCTGGTGTCTTGTTTAGACCTGTACTGACTTTTCAGGTCTTAATTCTGACCTCTGATGTTTACTGATGTCATAGCCATCCAGCAAAGTAACCTCTTAGTGATCCATTATATAATAGTATCCACAACATTTAAAGCATATGAAAGTGTGAGATTCAAAATCAGAGATTTAATGTGCAGGAGTGCAAGTTGTCTCTTTTGAGGAAGGAAGTTATCAGAGGAAAAGAGACACCTTCCATAGCTGCAGAATTTTGAATCTTTCTGAAAATGAATCTGTCCTTGCTGTGCTGTGGGGAGAAATGGGAAGTTCTAGCCTTTATCTGTGCGAGGTAGGTAGGCTGCTTTTGGTTGGTTGTCTTCGACCTTCTCCTTTGTTACAGTGTAATCAGACTGTTACTGTTAAAATGTTACTGGAGCTCTAGGATAAAGCATGTGCATTGCAAACACAGCGACTTTGAGCTGTACACGATATAACCAGATGCATGGGTTTCCTCTGGGAGCTGTCACAAGGAGGTGACATACTGACTTAGTGTATTTCTTGTTAGCAAGGAGGGGCATAGCACTTTGAGAGGCTAGAACAGTCAAGTCTGTATGGATTGTGTCTGACCAAAAGCCTAGACAGGACTGGGGAAGGAGGACTGACAAGCATAAGACTGAAGGTAAACCTTTAAATTTAATGACAACTGTAGTTTTTAAGTATATGGGATTTTCTTTAAATGAACCTATTGTATCACCTTTGTTCTTTCATGGAAAAGCTATTTAGAGTTGATCTAGCTCTTTATTATCCTTCAGCAAACGATTAAAAATTGAAGAGACACATTAAGTCATACAATAATAGTACCATCTCCTGTGTTCTTCAGAAGGAACTAAGTCTCTAAAGTGTCTCTAACTTGTGTTTATGTCCTTCTGGTTTTCTCTGTTTCTGTCTCTGCACACCTTGCTGTTGCAGTACTGGTGGAGCTATGCTCTTAGGAAATAGAATCGTTGTAGAGCAGCTGTGCTGTAGGGTAAGGATGCTCGATATTTGTGGATGCTGAAGGTCATAATATGTTCTGTAGAAATGCTGGGATTTGAATTTCATGAACTCCTAAGAGTGGGCTGCAGTTCACACTTCCTTCCATTGTGAAATGCTCTGTTAAACAATCCAGCTGTGAAATTTATAGTAGCTATGTTTTGCTTTACTATGAAGAACAGATCAGTAGTCTACTGTCCCTGAGACCGGGTGATCTGTAAACATCCCAGTTTCTGCCATGAGAAAGCTGTCGAGTCTGCTTTCCCCAGGGTTCAGCAAGTGGCAAATAATCACAGAGGCTCAAGACCTATGCAGAGCTTAAAATAGGTTTTATGCATGCTGCTGAACTTCACACACGTTTATGAAGTTGCTGTTCATAGTGGTTGTGTTTCTCAACTTCTTTGATTAAAAATGATTGTGAAAAGGAAGAAAAGTTTGTTTTTTTTTTAATTCCTTGCTGAAAACGAAAAATGGCATTTTGAAGTTACTGGAATCTCCTTTTGGCATCAGGCCCCTTTATGAATGTGTAACCTTTGGTGTAACCTTTCAAATGATACAAACCCTTTTTGCAGTTTTGGAAGGTGCGGAAACACAGCAGTTGTGCCCTCTGCTGGATCTGGTTTTTAACTAGCTCTCCTCTGGCGGGGCTGGAGAAATAAATGCTTGAAGAAGAGCAATTGAAGTATCATGACATAAGAGTACAAGAGATTAATTAATTAAACCTGCTTAATTTTAATTTGAAAACAAATACTATTGTCATTTATAGTATTAGGTTATCTTCAAAAAACAGATATATTGAAGGCTCTTATATTGATTTTCTTGTGAGTTTAATAGGCACTTTGCATGGTATTGGGAGGTCATTAACTATGTGGTTTTTAAACCACATGCTAAGGGTGTGAATTGCTTAGAAGGCTAACATTTTAGTAGGAAAAGTAGGAGCAAATTACAATCAGATGATGTGTAAGCTGATTTTACCTCAGTGGAAATGAATCTTATTTATTTTTCAGTTAAGCACTGTGGCAGTTGTATCTTTTGTACTATACTGTAAATTTGTTGTCATTTTTTTCCTGGATTTCCTCATGGTGGCTTTACTTAATCCTTGAAAAAGTTTATGCTGTTGTGTTAATGCCTCTATTCTGGAAATACGATATAATAAAACTTAAGATATCTAATGTTACGTATGAGTGAGGAAGAAATACAACATCTAGGATTTAGAACAAATCAAACCAAGGAGAAGGTTTTGAATTACAGCCTGTTTACTTTATTCCTTTCTTTTCCTTTGAAAAGGACAAAGGTCAGTTTCCCTAAGGCTTAATGATATTAACATTTGTGGTTTTTTTATTTTAAAGAATTTTTTATTAGTGCTTTGAAATGTATCTGTATTTATAGATTGTCTAATACATGTGAAAATATATATATGCTCTTATCTCCCCCTTCTTCCCAGTATCCTTGGTAAAATAAGTGTTTAGAAGAACTCAGAAAAATTTGTGTTGACAATTTATATGCCTTTTTAATGTCAATGTGTTGTGTTTCTATTCAGTAATTCAAAACAATGTGCAAAATTGATTGCATATGTCTTAATCATACAGGTAGGTATTTTGAGACAGAATATGGCACTAAGAATAGGCTTTGTTAGTTTGAAGGAAAGCCTTATCATCCTTATATATGTCATCATATATCATTATGTCATCATTAATTAGGAGACCTGTTTTAAGTGGTAGGATATAAAGGAGACTCAAACACAGGTAAAGCAGCTGTGCTTTTCCAAGTATGCTTTCACTAAAGGAGTGCTTGTCTTCCTCTGTAGAGCCATTCAAGTTTAAATATTTACTCTTTTGAGAGGTGAATTACTGCTTGCTTTTTTTTTAAATTTCTGGTTTCTTTTTTTTGTAAGCTAGTATAAAATGTTGTAAATGCATGAACAATCTGTAAAGGCATGTAGCATGTGGTCTTGCCAGCTGGTGTGTCAGGTCTCTTCACTACATTTACAAGTGTCCTACAGTTACCATTCACTGCCTCTGCATTATTTACGTACTCCATATCCAAGTGGGTATTCCAGTCCCTTTTACAGAAGGAGGATAAAAAAGAAAGGTTGAGACCTCTATCTGTGTATACTTACTTGCACAAGGTTCTTTAAATATTGCAACATTTGGTGCAAGAGGCAGCTTGCAAGGATATATATTTGTGAAATAGCTTGGTAGCTGGTGCTCACTAACTGCAGCATAGATGAACCACAATGGTTTTCATCAGGTTTTGCAGAAGAGATGTCCTCTAACACAGTTGTAGACCAGTGTCATCCCATGTGCGAGGTTACCGTCATTGCATGTGTCCCTCATTGTGTGAGAAGATTTTGGGTTTTAAAAATTGTTTTTACTCATGTAATTTGCCCATAGCAGTGCTTCTAAATACAGCATGAGTTTGATGTGATACCACACATCTAATCTTAACTATGGCCTGCCACTTGCCATAGATGTGTGCTGCCTTTAGATGGAGAAAATCCCAGCAGCAATAAGGCAAGCGTGAGTACAGCGAAGCAGGCGGTAGAGCCGATGCAGCTGTACTCAGGGCACGCTATTGGGGATTGCACATTACGGAAGCACGCTGGATCTTCAGAGCAATATTGCATTTACTTGGGGTGTTGTAAAAGGCCACAACTTAAAAAAAAATATAAATTCATTTTACTTTTTCTGACGTGGAGAATATGGTTTTGCCCTTTTGTTCAATGTGTTTTCCCAGACGTGCTGCCAGCCTGGCTGAGGGGCTCAGCTGTGCCCTGAGGTGGGGCTGTCAGGGAACCGGCTGGAACCGGCTGTATCCGGCACAGGCAGCCCCGCCCACCCCTCACAGCGGCCCCGCGGCCCCCTGCCAGTGCCTGGGCACGGACACCCTGTGCAGTGGTGTGCAGTAGAAGTGGATAGTTTTCTTCAATTCTTTCTTCTCTAAATTCCTTTATTTGTTGGATCTTCTTTAGTTGCTACATGCAAATATGTAAAAAAGAAAATAAAAGAATGCAAATGAGCTGTGGTCAGCCTTCACAAACGGGGGGGGGGGAAATGTATTCGATGAAGGCAGCAGCAGTTTGGGGAGCGCTGTTGATGGATGTGTGTGGGTTACACCTCTAGGGCTCGATTTTGAGCACTTGCATTTCCCAGTGATGTGAAGAGCACTTGTGAATTCCCAGTACTTGTGAAAACTCTGAGTGTATTTTTTTTTTTTTTGAGAATGGCAGGCCAACTTATTCCTTTGGTAATCACGGTTTCATTCTTATGTGTACACCATGCTGCTCTGTTTTATTGCTGAAGTTATTTTTATGAGAAATCCATACCTATTCTCCTCTTGCTAGTGGTTTTATCTGGTAGAGTTCTCCCTCCCCCCTCCAGCTGTCAGTACTGCAGACTCAGCCAGGGAGCTGGAAATCCTTTTTTCCTCACTAGCAATAAAAGTTCAACACATCAAATTATCTCCCCATTTATTACGGTGCCACCTCATCAAAAGGCTACTGCAGGAAAATTTGTGAGAAGTGATATATTCTGCAGATATAACTGAGCCAAGACATAGCCAGAGGTCTCTTAAAATAAAAAGAATGTTACTCTCAGCTGCGTCTTTTCTATTCTCTGTTTTGTCCTATCAGTCACCTTCCCTCCAAAATTTTCCTTCATTTTCTTTCCCCCCCCAAGCCTTTTTGTCATTTTTTTCCTCTTTCTCCCTTAGTTATTCCAGAACAGGAACCTACAAGTAGTTCCTCAATTTGATCAGACCTGGAAAATGCGACCTCATCTTCCTTTCTTGATCATCTTTTGGTTTTTTTTGGGGCGGAAAGTCCTTTATTAAATTAAGCAGGGAAGCCATGGCTGCTGCCTTAATGTGGGCACTGCTGTGAATCATGATGTCTGTATGGAGCTGTACAGCAAAGACTTGTTTGTTTTGGTGTTGTTTTTGTGGGGGTTTTTTTGTGTGTGTGTTGGTTTTTTTGTGTGTGTTTTTTTTTTCAGCGGTTTGTAACTGATGTGGACAGACGGGCCAGGAACTGATTGAAATGCTTCTTTGGTAGTGTATGTTTTTTGAATCTGACTTTTCTGGGAAGTACAGAGCCATGCATGCATAGCTGGACTGTGCTATGTTTGTACACCCAGCTACAGCCTGTGGAAGTGGGAGGAAAGAGATGTATTATGAAAACCTGTAGAAATTTGGTGTCCTGTAAGATCCTTAAGGCATAGTGAAGAGATGCAGCTGTGTCGCAGAGATGTGAGATATAATGAAATGCTTCCTCATAGATTCAGGCTCACTGGATGTGCATTGCCAGAGCCCTCTTGTCTCACAGAAATTGGTTACTTTGGTTCAGCTTGTTGGAAATATGTTGGCTCTATGAAAAAGAAACTGAGCTTGAAATCATATCCTTCAGTTCTTCTTGGGGCATTGGGTAATAGAAGTTGCTGATCTTGTCCTGAGTTTTCATTAGGATTTCTTGTTGGGCATCCCAGTCGGTGAACTATGTCTATGTTAGTGGTTGTGTGTGCTTTAATTTCAGTATTAAAGTGGTCTTAGAAAAATCACTGTTGTTAAGAAATTTTACTGTTATGTGTGGGTAATTTGGGTTTTTCACATGTTTAGAAAACAGCTTTGGGTAGTTTTCCATCAGATTTTTTTTGTTTTCTGTAGAGATTGTAAGATTATTTTTTAAACACATGGATTCTTAATACTTGAAACTAATGAGGCAGAAAACAAATGCCATGAAATGTACAGAATACTGAACCACTGATACAGTTTTAACTATCAGTAAATGGGGATGTTGTAACTATGTTGAGAAGATAGACCTTTAAATGAATTTTCACATTGATGTCTAGTTTTTAGTATGGAACAGCCCATCTTTACATCTTCTAAGAACAGTTTATTTAATAGCCTTAACAGTAGCCAAAACTGCAGACTGTTGTTCCTTCAACTTTTAAGGCTCCTGGATATTTCTCTTACCCTTGGCTAGAAGTTTGCATTCTTCCACTTTGTGTCATGATCTTTCTTAATCCTTGCTTTTTTAATAAGGCAAGGTTAGCTGGAATAAGTCATATGTTTGTACTCATTTCAGATATATTTTTATATGTATTACAGGTTTTGTTTTGAGCTTTGTAAAGATTTACTATAAGGTATTGTATGTTGTTGAAATTTGTAGCAGATGTTATATATACATGCCCTAAAATATTTCTAATTAAGTCTGAAAATGTAAGCAACAGAGTAAATTCTGTCTGATATGTTTATGCTGTTTGCCTCACTTAGCTTTTACAGAAGTAGGCAATAAAAACATGTGTATATATGACATTACATTAGAGTAAAAATTGGATTTGCATATGGTGTTTTGTCATCATTCATCTTTGAAACCATATTCTTGCTTATCAGTTGGTTTTATGATTTTAATTTCAGGTTATCTCTATTTGTGCCGCTGTGTGCCTGCCATGCAAAGCAGCCTGAATTCATGCTTCCCTGGCATTGTGACATTACAGTTGATAAAAATTTAAGAGATAACACAAGTAGCATTTCTAAATTATTTCACAAGTAGCATTTCTAAATGTTTTTTTTTTTCTATTTCTATATAGATATGTTTATTTATTGGTAAAGGTAGATTGTATACCTTCTAGATAGATGGTTGTATATGTGGCATATTGCTTATGGCATTTATTGCAAGCTGTTCAGCAGATCAATATGTTAGAAATAAAAACAGAAATTGCATGTATTATGTCATGCTCATGGAGCCTTTTATCTTGGATTAAATTTGGATCTGCGGTGTGATGTAACAGCGAAACATATAGTACTGTGACCCCTTATCAATGGGACTTCTGTTTATTCAATAACTTTCTTCTAGTGAACAGTAGGTAATCCATAGAAATCAAGGAAAAATAATTGTTACTTGTGGTAATTTTCTTGTGTTCTTTTGCTTTAGGGAAGATACATGAGAAAACAGTTGTTAAATAAGAGCATATATTTAAAGTTTAAGTGCAGATTCAACAGTCCTGGTATTTCTCAGTTTGCAATGATGTGTGCAGGCTTCTTGACACGTGCAGGACATAAAGCAATGACTTGTATAATGCATTTAATTGAAGTTGAACAAAAAATTGCCTCTGGAAAAGGGAAGAATTCAGGGCATTTGGAGCCTCAGTAATGATTGCTGTTCTGGCACTGATTTATCTGCAGTAACCTTTTACAGTACGGTTCAGGAGACAAGAAGCTTCAAGTTATTTTTGTTTCCCCTAGAAAATGTTTGAAACATCAGAGAAGTATATTTGTGGGATAGTTAAGCTTCTTTCTGAGTTTCTGTTGAAAACCTCTGTTCTCAAAATACATTTCTGTTTTTCTGCAAAAAAATAATAACTCAAATATAGTTCTGGTCTGTTAGAGACCAATAAAGTACAACATAGTGGGTGACAGAAACAATATAATGAAGTGTATCTTTCAATACCATTTTGGAAATTATTTAGTAAAAGGTGTAAATTAAAACCCAAGCCTAGGGCTCTTAATGCATACCATATAAAATTGGTTATGACTTGTTAGGAAAGAGCAAAAATCAACATGTAATGTCAGCTGTTGGCTGCTTTTGTTGAATGGCAGATCATTAATTTTATTTTTTCAACAACTGTGCTATATTTCTTTCAATTAACTTCTGTCATACTGNGTTATAACCAAGTTGATAAGAATTTAAGAGATAACATAAGTAGCATTTCTAAATGATTTTACAAGTAGCATTTCTAAATGTTTTTTTTTCTATTTCTATATAGATATGTTTATTTATTGGAAAAGGTAGATTGTATACCTTCTAGATAGATGGTTGTATATGTGGCATATTGCTTATGGCATTTATTGCAAGCTGTTCAGCAGATCAATATGTTAGAAATAAAAACAGAAATTGCATGTATTATGTCATGCTCATGGAGTCTTTTATCTTGGATTAAATTTGGATCTGCGGTGTGATGTAACAACGAAACATGTAGTACTGTGACCCCTTATCAATGGGACTTCTGTTTATTCAATAACTTTCTTCTAGTGAACAGTAGGTAATCCATAGAAATCAAGGAAAAATAATTGTTACTTGTGGTAATTTTCTTGTGTTCTTTTGCTTTAGGGAAGATACATGAGAAAACAGTTGTTAAATAAGAGCATATATTTAAAGTTTAAGTGCAGATTCAACAGTCCTGGTATTTCTCAGTTTGCAATGATGTGTGCAGGCTTCTTGACACGTGCAGGACATAAAGCAATGACTTGTATAATGCATTTAATTGAAGTTGAACAAAAAATTGCCTCTGGAAAAGGGAAGAATTCAGGGCATTTGGAGCCTCAGTAATGATTGCTGTTCTGGCACTGATTTATCTGCAGTAACCTTTTACAGTACGGTTCAGGAGACAAGAAGCTTCAAGTTATTTTTGTTTCCCCTAGAAAATGTTTGAAACATCAGAGAAGTATATTTGTGGGATAGTTAAGCTTCTTTCTGAGTTTCTGTTGAAAACCTCTGTTCTCAAAATACATTTCTGTTTTTCTGCAAAAAAATAATAACTCAAATATAGTTCTGGTCTGTTAGAGACCAATAAAGTACAACATAGTGGGTGACAGAAACAATATAATGAAGTGTATCTTTCAATACCATTTTGGAAATTATTTAGTAAAAGGTGTAAATTAAAACCCAAGCCTAGGGCTCTTAATGCATACAATATAAAATTGGTTATGACTTGTTAGGAAAGAGCAAAAATCAACATGTAATGTCAGCTGTTGGCTGCTTTTGTTGAATGGCAGATCATTAATTTTATTTTTTCAACAACTGTGCTATATTTCTTTCAATTAACTTCTGTCATACTGTTTGTTCTAGGAGTATAAGCTCAAGGAATGACAGCAGTGCCTTACATCGCGTGTTTAAATGTACTTAGCCTATGAGACAGTGATTGAAATCATTGCATTTGGGACTGTCATGGCCTTGGGGCACATACTAACTGTCAGTTCAACTAGTTTTGAAATGAAAATAAAAATTTGAACAGACCTTTTAGATCCTAGCTTGCAATCAGAGGAGACATCTTACAATTAACCAGTTTTCTGTGATTTTTCCATCAGCGAGTTAGAATTTCAGTTTCTATGTTTATTATTTTCTCTGCCCCATTACACTGGTGTACATATAAATCATTGAATCCATCAATAAACCCATTTATTACAGTAACTTCACTTCATACTACAGTAGTAGGTATTTATGTAGGGTCATATTAAAAATATTTTCCTTTGCCATACACTTAGGCAAATTAGGTAAATTCCTTGGTAAGAGTTCTTGCACACTGGTGTAAGATACTCTAAATGCATCTTATTCCGTGTCTGCTGTTGCCATCAGGACTTTCAGACTAAACCCTTTGGGTTTTGCTATACTAAATAGGAGGAAGACTATTTCAAGATCCAGGGACACCTGACCAACTCTTGAAATGTATTATAAAATACATCTAAGAGGTTTGCAAAGTTGCACAACTTTTGGAATAAACCAACTGCAAGATTATAATTTTCAGGTCAAATTACCTCAGCAGTAGCACGAAGACAATGAAGTGCCACAGATCTCACGAAGTCTCAAAATCAGTGATTTGCATCTTGCTGTTCCCAAATTTCAGGTTCTGTAGTAAGTGTAGTTGGGCTGAAAGATTAATGGAAGCGTGTTTTGCAGTTTGTATGAGCAGTATAAGAATTGGAAAATTCCCTTACCTTGGTCATGTGTTTGCACAGGATCATGGTCATGAGTAACTTCATTATTACTTTTCATGTGCATTGTTAAGATAATTTTATAGTGGAGAGAGATAACAAGGAGATTTTCAAAGTGGTAGTCTTGTCGTGCACTGAAAGCTGTGACCTATTTAATAACATTTTAAGTGACAAGGAATAAGTACAAAACAATGCCCATTTAACGGAGAGGACAATTTAATCTTTAATAGAAAAGAATCACTTGCAAAGTTATAACCAGTGAGAAACATAGTACAGCATTCCACGTACTGTACCTTATTTCACATCCAGCTGGCCTATCAATTATAACCTGCACTCTACAGATGGTGCAATATATCAGAATTAAGCCAGTCAGTTAGTTTGTTCCCAATTAAGTGCTAATACTCCCAGTGGAGGATATTACCCTGAGTCTGAGTTAAGTGCCTGTCTTCTAATATCCCTTTATGGTCTGATTTTGTAATTTTAAATAGATGACCTGTCGTGTAGGCTGGAACTTATTCTGGCTCGTTCTTCCAAGTGCTACGTGTGTTGCACTCCTTGTGTTTATTGGGAAAGTTAGAGGATGTGATTTTTCAGGGGGCTGGGACTAGATGTATTATGCAAAATAATCTTTAGATAAGTAAGTTGCCACTACAGCGTATGTGACTTGACACCGTGTATTTAGGTGCATACGTGTACTTGCTGTTACAAAATCTGAATGCTTGATATAGCAGAGTACAATTTCAGCCAGAAACTGGTGTTCTAATATCCAACCGCTCCTTCTGTGGATTAGAAGCTTAATGAACTTGTCTCCTGAGGCTTACTAGCATTACAGGGCTTGTTTTTTTGCAGTGACTCACTAGACAGGTTCCTTGAGCTTGTATTTTACTTGTTCTATCCATCCTCCTTTGCTTGGCGTTACAAGCCAATTCAGGGTTGCCACTAATGGATTGATATCCAATTCCATTACACTTCTTTCCACTTTTACATCTTTGTCTTTGGCCAGGTAAAGGCTGGTTAATTTTCCGACACCTTTCTTCTCTAGCATCTAAGTGTCAAGCTGATGGCGGATTTGGTCACTTGATCTAATGGACTTGCTGTCTACCCCTGTTAGTCTTTAAGGTGACCCTTCATTGAGAGGAAACCCTTTGACAGAATTTGTTTTCTGAAGTTACTCCAGAGATTCCAAGCAATTACACAAGCTTCTGAATATCTTTATTTAGAAGTTTAAAAGGCATGCTCTTCCAGTGCTGCTTAAATTACCCTTGTGGATTTGTTGCCACGCTATGGGAAATCTCCATTATAGCGTATTCGCTGAAACACAATTATTGCAGCAGTGTCTTAGTGTCTTAGTTATGCAGAGATCTATAAAAAACGTTACCAGTTTCAAAGAGTCTGTTCTAAGCCCTTTCTTGGCAGCCTGCTTTATAATTTAATGAGATGGAAAAATTGCCATGTATAGTTGTTGGAAAAAGCATCTCTTTGGTACTTTTAGTGCCACCAGGAATTAAAGTTTGGCAACTTGAATTTACTGAGAAGTATTTAAGAAGTATTTAAATGTAATCTCTGGCCAAAAAAAGGGAAATGTCAAAAATAGGTATTTTTGTGGATGTGAAATATGAAAGAGTGTTTGGGAAAGAAAGTCTGTGTGTATCAAGGGAAAATTATCATGTAGTTCTAATCCCAGTACTACACAGTGATAAAGCATTCTATGGAAAGTACCGAAATTTATGATGGATCAAAATGCATATGAAACATGAAGCAGTTTGAGAATGCAAATCGCATGGAACATTTTATACAGTATTTTTCACTTATTGAATATTATATTTTTATAAACAAATTGAAATTTATATTTAATTAAAGTTCTTGAATGGGGGGGTGAAATTTCACAGCTTTTTTCAAGTAGCAGCTTTGCCATACGTTATAAATATATTCAAATGTGTTTGTTTAGACTATGCTGGCTTCTTTTGATTGTATATTCATGCTTTTTGTTGAGTTCTCAGATAGATATGTGTGACACTGTTTTATTAGAACGGTAATTCTGATGCCATAGTTGAAAGCAGGAGGTAACGATGAGCTTTGTGTAAGGAACATAATGATAATTGTATGCCAAGGTACAGATTTACGTATCTTGCAAGCCTGTGTCTTCAACCTTACTTAGTAAGCAAGGTGTCGCTTTGTAAGCAGTATGGAAGAGGTACTGGTAGAGTATTGGTAGAGAAGTTACCAGTGTCTCCGTTTTCTTCATTTCAATAGGACATCACTTAAATTTCTATGCAAAAGACTTAACAGAAATAATCTTGGTATGCTTTTGTCATTTAAAAGAAGCAAGCAAAATTGCTGATAGCTCCTTACTGTTCAATAGCTGAAATTCAGCGGAGTTAATACTTAAAGTCATTAAAATCTGTGTCAATGTTTAACTAAATCTAAATAGTGAAATAAAAATAACAGCTTGAAAATAATTATCTGTGTTGCTTTGTATTTAAGATGTTTTTCTACTCTGCATCATCTTTAGTGTCACATGTGAAGTTAGTCACTTCCTTGGTTGTTGGATAAAACTTTTAAGGAATCATGTCCTGAGTAATATGACAGCCCAAAATCTGGAAATGTGTAATTCTGTCTTTGTGGCTTGTAAACAATGCAGCCCCCAATGGCTGCAATTTGATGTATCTGCTTTGGTCTGGTAGATCTGACCTTGGATTTACAGGAGAGTCATGCCACTGAAGGAGCAGATGGAGGCTGAGTATCCCACCGTGTCCAGAGCGGCACTAGACATTGACATTAAGACGCTGACCACAGCCTTGCTGCAATTTCAAAGTATACATCTTGTAGTTAGGTCACTGTAAA
>VZTO01006741.1:2080-13986 GCA_013400615.1 Syrrhaptes paradoxus
AACCACTGAACTGTATTATCTGTTAGTGTTTTTCCCATTCAGTAGCACCGTGACTAGATCTGGATTCCTCCTTTCCCTTCCCTTCTTTTTTTATTTGTATTTACTCTTTGAGCTTTTAAAGATGCCCTCAGTATATTTGCACTTGCAAACATGAATCACATTAAATAAGCCAGTGTTACACTATAAAGTCTGTTAATCCTTCTCAGGTTTCCTTTATGTTGTTCTTTTTTAAACCTTAAATTTCTACCCTCAGTAATTTCCCTCTTTTCTTGAAAGCTTTGTGAAAATTGGACCCCCTAATTTGTTCAGAATGCCAGATGAAAGAATGACAATGTTTTCTGTGGTGAGGGATTAAAGTTGAATATACTCCTTCAGCAGCTTCCAGTACACAACACCCCGTGGGAATGTAAGCCTAAAAATAACACCTTTGATAAAATTGTTATAGAACCTGGGGAAACACCATGAACACAGTTTAAGATGGGATTTTCACTAATTCTCATCCGTTACCCAGTAGTGCTGATTTTTAAATTCATGGTACAGTTCCACTGACTCTAACAGAAACCTCCAAGAAAAGATACTGATGAATATCTGATAAATAAGGATTTTCTGTCTAACACCAGCACCTCCAGATACCCAGATAATGGATGAATAAGTGGCATACATCTTGCAGGACAGTTTTCATGCTTTCTCTGTTGAAAATGTGATTGCAGAAGAAATAATCTCCTTCTTTCACTGTTGAAAGTATGGACTATACAGGTAACATTAAAGTTACTCAATTTTGCAAGAGATAATTTAACTGTGAAATATGCCAGAGATTGGAAAAAGGGGCTATAGTATTTTAGATAAGTGCAAGTGACCGTAACTACTTGGAGAACATTTATTTGGAGTTGAGCTAAAAAGTTGTTTTCGTATCTTTTTGCACTGTGAAAGTGTCATAAACTGTACACTGCAAGAATAAGTGGATTAGCTTTTGCTATTTCTTCCAATGATCTTCTCAATCCATAAGCAGTAAATTACCTTTATTTATTGTAGACAAGTTCTTCCTATGTGAGGAATTACTATTCCTTAATCTTTGCAAGCAACAGGTGCATCTTTTCAGTGGATGAACTCCCACAGCTCTGACAGAATTATAAAACTCCATGCCATGCACTGTGAATCTACCACAACTGGTGTATCATTACTAAGCATCTCACATATGGTGTGCAAGAGTCTTCCTACAGATTTCCATGAACAGCAGATTAAGATGAAAATATGAATAACAACTCAGGTCAACAAAAATACAATAGGGAGAGCAGCAGAAGGGAATTATGTCTGAAGGACTTCTGCTTAACATCAGGTCTCACAGAAGAAATAAGTGCCTTTGTCAGAAAAGAGAGACACAACGCTTAAGCAGAGACCTAACCACACGAGAGAAGAGTACCCAAGGGCTACCAGAAGCACTGAAAGAGCTTTTAGACCTGAAAAAAAAGAGGAGCATGACACCAATAATTGAAATTTTGCAGAGAAAGGAAGCTGGTTTGTCTATATTATTTTAAATCATTTTCCTTAAATGAAACAATGAAAATCTCTGTTGCTTTGTTGGAGTCCTCTGGTGGTGCTAGCATATCGCACCTTAAAATAAGGTCTTGGCTGGTGTAAACACCAGAAGTAATACTGCTATTATTTTCAAATTAAGTCTAGTATTATTACCTTCCTTTTTCTGCTGTTAATAGCATTTGTTGGCAGATACAAGTTTCTGAAGCTGGAAGACAGTTTGTGTCCCTCTGATGAGCTCAGCAGCTGTTTGGGATTGTGTCACTTTCTACTTTGTTTAGCTTGGCAACACCTATCTTCTTGAAAAGAACTGCGCAGCAAGGCTTTTTTACCCCAGGTTCTCTCTCCAAAGTAGCAGCAATAAATAAAAAAAGTCTCAACAGAACTACCAAAAGATGGAGTGGTTCCAGAAAAATTAAAGCAAAGACAGAGACATTCCAGAGATATTAATAAAAAAACACCAAACCCCAAGTAGGAAAGGATTTCTTAAGTACTAATTAAGTATTCTCACAAAATAACTTTCAGTCTCTCAGATTTACCACAGCATTTGAGGTACTACAAGACAGTCAAGAGTCTTGCCCCATCACATTCATCAAAATATACAGTAGCAAATTACCACAAGTGATCACTGGTAACAGTTAAACCATTTAATATTTTCCTACCAACCGCTTTGCATTTTACAATTGGTCTTTGGCTCATTGTTGTCTTTTTCAATTCTTTTATCACAGATGACCTCAAAATCTTAGTAACCTCTAGCCTCGAGGAACACCTGAAGCTCCCACCTTCCTTGCCAAAAGATGGCTTGTACTCCAGAATTATCTGTACATTTCACAGTCCCATTACATACTCAATGAGGGAGCTACAAATCTCAAAGACATAGTTGTCAATGTTCAATAATCAAAGACAACTAAATATTAAATTGATCAAGATGACCATACAAGCTCCTGGAAGAGTAAAATGAATTGAACTGAAATGTTTTAATTCACACACTAATAAATATAGATAAGCTTTTGTATCAAAATTTGAAGAAATAAATCATAGGCAGCTTAATGATGCAAGATAGTAATGAAGTTCAGGAAATTGAAAGGAGATTATTTGATTGTTGAAAAGGAGAGAAGGACTATTTCAATCATTTCTGAATAGCAATAGTTTTCCTCTTTGAGATATGTTGCTTCTGCATCAAAATATTTGCATTCAGCATTAAATATCCAAATATTAAACCATGAACTAAGTAGTAAACTGTAGGAGTGCTGCATGCATGCATAACATTGCAAAAATAATCACACTAATTAAAATATAATTTTAAAAAACCTTAATTTGCTGCTCTTTCATATGCTAATCCTGTCTCCCTATATTTTCTAAAAGTAGTACTAGAAACCTTTAGCAATTTTTATTAAAACTATACTAGTTGGACTCTGAAACTGAAGCCTTAATTAAAGATTTTAGCCTTCTTGTTATGAGTCATGTTCATTTTTTTCCCATTTTAAGTTTGAAAAGACTGCTTCACCCCACTCCCCAAAGCAAAAATGAAACTAGTTAGCCTGAGAAATTGTTTAAGCCTTTAATTCAAATTTAAATCATGGGTTGATCCCAATACCAGTGACAGCTGGAAGAACTGTGTAAGTTCTGTTCAATAAAAAGTTAAATAACCAAAGATCAGCTTTCATACCCTATGAGTCCCTGTGGTCTTAAAAGGGACTCAGGTAAAATTTCCCAACTTTGACAGAATGTGGATATACCAACACAGAAAGCATACAAAGCAGCTGTAATACTTCATCCTGAGCAAACCTTTGTACTAAAACAGGATAATTTGCAAACTAAACCAGGAGGTTTGTGTTGGAGTTGACATTTCCTGTGGCATTAAGTGTCAGTACCTGTTGATCTTACTGATATGCACTCCAGGACTGCCATGAGCAGCAGCAGCAACCAGTGAGGAAGGCACTGGCTGTCCATGCATTTATTCCATGTCCTTACCACAACATCCACTTAAAGGCTGACACAGTGACTGATGCTTGTGGGCACAGACAGACTGTAGCAAGGCCTCATAATCAACAAACAGTGCTTATGTGGACTTTGATTGATAACCACTGGTTTCCTAAGACGAAGAAGGAAAGTTATAGGACTGACAAATTTAAACACTTCAATGTACACCACACAGACACATATTTTCCATGCATCAGATTTGCTCCAAGTTCAAGATATTGCACTTTACTGAAAATGAGGTTTCTGCTGAAAGACTTCAAATTATTGAGGCTATGACATTTTATGATATCCACACAGAATTGGACCCTATTCAATTTTGTCATCAAGGACTGAGTTTTTTCTAGCATTCAGGGACTTGTGGTGTGGTGTCATGGTGTAACCGGAGCCAGCCATAAGCACCACACAGCTGCTTACTAACTTGCCACCCCACCCCTCAGCAGGATGGGGGAAGAGAATTGGAAGGGTAAAAGTGAGAAAATTAGTGGGTTGAGATAAAAAAAAAGTTATATATTTGAAATATAAATTTTTAAAAAGTAATTAAAAGGAAAATAACACAGAGAAATAAAACCCAAGAAAGACAAGTAATGCAAATGAAAACAATAACTCACCACTAACCAACCGATGTCCAGACAGTCCCCAAGCAGTGGCCACACGCAAACCTTCCTCCTAGTTTTATTGCTGAGCATGATGTCATGTGGCATGGAATATCCCGTTGGTCAATGGGGGTCAACTGTCCTGTGTGTGTCTCCTCCCAGCTTCTTGTGCNCCAACCTCCCTGACATAGGCAGGGACATTTTTCACTAGATCAGGTTGCTTAAAGCCTCATCCTGCCTGACCTTCAACACTTCCAAAGACGGGCTGTCCACAACTTCTCTGGGAAATCTCTTCCAGTGTCTCACCACCCTCATAGTAAAAAAAAAAATTATTCTTCCACATATCTAATCTAAATCTACACTCTTTAAGTTTCAAACCGTCGCCTCTTGTCCTATCGTTATAGGCCTTGGCAAAATGTCCCTTTCCATCTTTCTTACAAACCACCTTAAGTATTGAAAAGCTGCAGTAAAGCTGGGCTGGGAAGCTGCGCAAGGCAGAAGCACACATTCACAAAAAGATACAAGAGTGTCTGGAAAGACATTAAACCAACAGAGATGGAACTCAAACTGATCAACTTTGATAGTAAGTAGTCATCTCAATGTCTCTCTATTTCTGTTAACGTCAGTAGCATTACATAAGTTTTCACTAGCTGGTGGTATATTCTTGGCACTTTTACAGGGTGCTACTTACAAACTAACCTTCTTCTTCTCCAAGTCAAATTGAAACGAGTACTAAATATAAAATATGAAGAAACTCTGCAAAGGACTTTTGGTTAATTTATTGCCCTAGCAAATATTCTTTTGCTAGCTACTAGAAACTGTTGCTTTTTTTCATGCCAGAATGATTTCAGTTCTCTTTTGTGTGTGTACTTCTTCATTTTGACATTTATGACAATTGATCAGTTTTCATTTGACCTTACATTAATATTTAAGACACAACTTAAGGTTCTAAAAATAAACAGGTCATCATTTAATGGTTGTAAATGGAACACTTCAACCTCATTTGTTATGTGTTCTTTTTTCCTTCGGTTATGCTCTCAAATGAATAGGTAGATCAGCAGTGCTGGGAGCTGCCAGATAAATTTTTTTCTTAGCAATAGCCATCAGAGGTGATTGTACCCATATGTACCAGATTTCAGAAGACAACAAAACAATGTAACACCCCCCAACCATGTGCTGTGATTTTCTCTTCCCAAAGCATAGCAACCTGGATATTGTTGGTTTTAATGTCCATCATTTCAGGAAACGACGATTGCTTTATAAAGACAAGTGACTGAGCAGCAGTAAAGAACTTCGATTGCATCTATTTATAGAGAAAGAGGTGACTGGAAGCACTGCAGCATCTGAGTTGGGGAGAAGACATTGTATACTCTTTTGGATTTTACTTCCCCTTTTCTCAACTCCAAATACACAAATTTGCTTATTTCATCACCCTAGTGACCAGTTGCATTGCTAGAATAGCAAGAGACCAAAAACAGATTAGCATATAAAGACAGTTTGTACAATCTGTGCAAAAATGCACAGATAACATAGTTCCTTCAGCAAGGAGTGTACCACTTCAAGACAGAAAAAGCACCAACAAATAAACAAAAGGGAAATAATTATTTTTATTTATTGAAAGTAAACAATAAAACTTTCCAAACACCTAAGAACAGTTTGAGAGACTTATTGATATGTGTGCAAATGGAGCCAACACAATTCTACCTGTACTGTGGATTAAATGGACCTGCTAAATTGGAGGGCTCATTTGCTTGTGGACAGTGTAATTCAATTTTTGGATCTAAATTGCCTCCTGCCCAGCAAGCATAAAGAACAGACAGGGGCATTCTCCCTTATCTGAGCCCAGTTTCTTCAGTCTCACTGAAAGTTAAATGGCACTTTGTGTTTACACAGCATTAGCAAAATAGCTACTGGGCTCTTCTCTTACCCTTCTCCAAAAAAAATGCATTTTTGAAAACAGTTCAAATACCAAAATATTTTGCATTGACATTTAGTTCCATGGTTAAATTGTACCCATAGAGGTAAAATCTCAGATGTTGAAGTAACTTTCTCATAAGCAGAAAAACTATTTGCAAAAGTATTTTCTGAAACCAGTATGTTGTGTGTTGGTCATAACAACTCTAAGGAAAAAAAGAGACTACCTACAGGAAAAGAAAACAAGGATTAAAGAGATATTCATACAGCTAACTTTGTTTTTTATTAGCAAGCACATCCATTAATGCTAAGACTGGAGGTTGTATTTGTCAGGACTGGAGTCTTTCACTCCAGCACTTTGGCTCTAGGGCCAGACTTCCTCAGAATACTAACGATGAGAAGTGTAGACAGCCTTAAACTCACTAGATGTCACAAGATACATGGATAGGTGGAAAGGGGAAAATGGATATACACATTGGGCTGAATACTGTGGCTATAAATCATTTCAACAGATAGCAGACAGAAAGGCTTCAGAAGTGATGTACTTCAGTGACACTTAATCCACTACCACAACATTACACATACAGCTTTCCGACAACAGCTGCTGCTTAGCAACAGCCCTGCCATCTCCCCTGCTCCCAAAAGAAGAGTAGAGACATAATAGAAACACAACTCAGAAAACAAGATTCCTTGTAGTTATAGCAGAAGTATATTCTCAGTAGACCACACAAGGCTTAATTTATTTGAGTTTGTGTTTGAGCAAGAGAACATGTGCATGTGTGATTATTCTCATACATGCACCTCCCTCCTACATAGCAGTGATATCACTGTTTAGAAACTCACTTAGTCCTGCATGAGGTAATATGTCAACTGAAAAGAAACCAGTGTAAAAATTCACTGTCCTGTAGTTCCTTTGGCCTCCTTCTTTACCTGTTTTGAAGAGGATGTGGTGTTTGCCTTTTTCCAGCCATCACAAACCTTCCATCATTACTGAAACCTTTTAAGTGGCAGAAACCTCACATCTGCCTTGGAGAGCTGCTTCCATAGGTGTATGTTTGCTTAAGTACTCCTTATCTCTTTCTTCCACTGCTCTGGGGAGTGTTTCATTCCCACAGCCCCTATCACAAGGCTCAGCAAGCTGGTGACACTCAGTAAAAATGGAGGCAAACAATCATTCAGCATCTCAATCTTTTCCATTTCCTTTGTCATTAGATCCCTTGCCTCATGAGCAGAGGGTGCAGGTTTTTATTTTTTTTTTCTTTTGTTAATGCACTGGATAATAAGTAAGGTACCCAAGTCTGGCATCTCACACAGCTGAGATGATACAGGAAGGAAAAGCAATTTAAGTCTGAAGAATGATAAACATAGGGGCAGTGGAAAAAATGTGAGGAACAAACTAGATGTGTGTCACTATGTTAATAACACTAGATGTTAATAAACATCTTAAGTTAGCAGTCAAGAATGAGTTTGTGATTGCATTCATTTCACAATATAATAAAAAAGTCTCATGTCAATGACATCTTTGTATTGTTGTCTTCATATAGATCGTTTCATAATAATTTGATCCAGTATGACACTTCCTAAATCAAACCATTCAAAAACAGTGAAAGGTCACAGCAATTTATTTATTTATTTATGTATTTATTTTTGTTTCAAACTCGACTATTGTGTTTGATCCCAAAAGCACATGAATTTTCCTGTCTTTGTGCCCAGTCAGGCACATGAGGTAAACACAGACCCTTCTAGCAGACAATCAGCCTTCTTGCAGAACTTGGTATAATAGTTTAGTTCTGATAACAAGGGAGGAAGCATGGGAGGATGCTCCAAAGCTGCGTCTAAAACTATTTGGTGACCCTCTTAGAAGATCATTTTTTTTTAGATTAAACAACTACATGAAACTTTCAATTTACTATGAAACAAAGAAGGAACAACGAAATAGAAAAACATGGTTTTTATGGAGAAAAAACCTGAAAAAAAAACCAGGAACCTGAAAAACTCAAATGCAGAGAAGTTAAATGGATAGACTGAAAAAAAAGAAAGCAACATCAGTTATGTTTTTGAAAACAAAGAAACAAAACATCTTTTCATTATTTGCAAGTCAATTTCCTGACTTCTCCTGGCTGGTTAATTACTTATGAGTGACTTCGGTTTTAGTATTGTTGCTCTTTGGACCAAGAAGTTAGCAACTAATTGACACCTTGCTGGAACAGTTTATACTATAAACAGAAAACATTAAGAGGTGAGTATAGTCTCTTTGGACTTCTTTGTAAGAAGGATTTTGAGGGACTAAAAGAGTGAGGCAAAGCAAGCATGGATAAGTGATTCCCTGGATACTAACAAATACTAAACAAACACAGCATCAGCTTTGCTCCTCAGAAATCCCCAGGTTTACCACTGTATAATCCTCTGTACTCAGAAAATTTTCTTCTCCTCATAGTAATGCTCATAGTTGTATATCCTGGCTTTCTGGTGGATTTTATTTTTTTCTAATATTAGCTCTTAGGTTTTAGCTTAAAGTCAGCTAGTATCTATTTTACCTAATAACAGTTTAGTATAAAGTCTGTAAACTTCCATTAGAAGAAATAATGTCTTTGTCACAACTCAAAGTAAACTTCCAGATTATGATATAAAGTGTATAAGAAAAACCCATTTCTCTTTTTGCTCTACATAGGCCAAGGAAGAGGACTGTGCAAGAGGCTAGAAGGTGATAAAGTCAGCAAAGCATTTCTATGTTCAAACCCATAAACTACCACAGATAAAGTTTTTATTGCTGACAATACTTACAGTGACAGAAAAAATGTCGCGTTCTCCTTCTACCTTTTCACCTGGAAATATATGCATAGTAATACTTCCTGTCTTTAACAAGGTACTAATGTACCTCCACATCCAAGATTTTCTGGATAATACTTACTAGAAATTCCAATATAAAGCACAAAAACAAGCAAGCAGTAGGTATCCAGTTTGTGGCAATTAGCTGTGCTTTGCCATAAGATTCTGTGAACTTGGTGAGGGCAGGTTGGCAGCAGAGGTTCTAGTGGAGCAAGGAGTTACCACTCATGGCCTCTCATGAAGAAACTTGCAGAGGAAAATATTTTCTATACTTTAAAGATTAGAAATGCCACACAGCTATTCTGTACCCTTGCAGATAAGAGCCCTCCCTCTCCATCTGCCACTTCATCTACTCAATACCCATCTCTTAATGTACACGATATGATCATAACTTGTTTCCCACAGCCACGGTGTATTTTGTTTTCTTAGTCAATGCACTCTGTGGGATATCTCTAAGATAGGGTTAGGAAGATTAGGAATTTAGGTTGTATCCTGTGGCCAGTCTGACCTGAAATCTTTTGTGCCAAATTCATTTTCATGAGAAATCATGAAATGTATCTCTAGCTCTTCCTTACAGGCTAAAGGACAGACAAAATACCAAATCTGAGAAGTTTGTGTGTGGCACACTCAAAAACAAATGTATGAGAAAGAAGCAAACATAATTTGCTGCAGTCTATATCTATTCTGAAAAGAAGTTTGGAATGTGGATTTCTGTTCTCCTGCTGTGAAAGTGATGGAAAATGTAACCATGTACTGGTGTAATGTTTTCATCCAGAAATCAGTCACAACCTGATTTTTTTTTACGAAAACTGGAGAGAAACCCAGAGTTTATAGGCCTCTGCCAGTGAAATGTTTTAATTCCACCAGTGGAGGCTTAAGTAATTTTCTCAGGAAGCATGCTGTGTTTAATGTTGTTATTCTGATGCCTTACAGCTCATTAAGACATGAATGCCAAAGCTTTTTACAGTTATGTGGCTTGTCTCAGCGCAGAGGTTGTGTATACCAGAACACTAGCCACTGTATAGATAATGTGAACTCAAATTTTTAAAGTGACTGTTGTTCTCATCATGTCTACATATGTGACATGCCACCTGCAGTTCTGATCCACCAGTGAGAAGGCAAAAGCACTTAGCAAGAACTACAAAATAACTACCACAGCTTTTTCAGAACAGCTAATGCAAGAGATCAATTGAGTATGTTTTTAAGTATCCACTTTAAGAACAGTTGTCTCGTTCACATAATATAATGGCATTTTTCAGCTTTTATGCCATCTGTCTAGCTGTCTGCTTTCAAAGCTGTATTTACAAAGCTTTAAATATGTACAGAGCTCTATTATCACAATGCTTTGAAAACACATGAACAGACAGCAAGCACACATAAGTGTGTTTAGAATACTGTCACATACACTTTGTATTTATACACACACAGATGACAAGCAAAAACATACATAGGCATGCATTATATTTATAAAAACATTTTTCCAAACCCTTGCAAAAAAAGAAGTCCCATTATTTTGTACATCTGGCGTATGCATTGTCCTTCACGAATAAATATACTGTTATCTGAAAATCCAAGTGTCACATCATATGCTATGTATGGTTTTTAATTTTAATGAATAAAAATGAGTAGCTATTGTTGTTACAAAGGATTTATGATTCAAGTACTATGTTCATCTAGATATTAGTAAAGATGACAATGCAAAGCTTATTGATTTATTTATTGGTTTTAAATGCAATAATTCTACAATATTTTCCACCAGATTTTCAGACTGACAGCTGCACGAAGGGAGAGTTTCAGATATGTTATCCTCTTTTCTTATGAAATGTAATTTTCAGCACAACTGTTTGGCATTGTGGTAGTGAAGAATACTAATTCTATGAAAAAGAAAGAGAGGAAGGAATGAATTATGGATGTTGAAAATTACATGTGCTGTGTCCCCTAAAATAATTTTTAGGAAACTTTTAAGTCACCAAGTTGGCTATTGTGAAAAGCAAATAATGTGGAGAGTTCACTGTGTACATATTTGTTTTACACATCAGCCTAATGACACCTAATGGAATAAATTAGTGCATTACTCTTAAACAAAAACCAAAACCAAACCAAAGAAACACCACAAAAAACCCACACAGTAACTTTAAAAATTAACAAGGAATTTCAGAAGTTTGCTACATAATGGTACATTTCTGATGGGCTTTGTCACAGAATTTAATTCATTTCTGACAACTTTTATGCTGGCTGTCATTGAAAAAAATAGCTGGCACATTTTATTTCACCCCAATGCATGATTTCAGATTTCTGCAAAAGTTATACAGAAAAAAAGTTCAATGGACAAAACATTCACAGGCCCACTATTTGTACACATAATACTTTCCAGTACCCTCTTGTCCTCACTCCTAATAAAGCAGAAGCCGTAACCTTCTCCTTGACAAATTTTAAATTTAAAACCTCTAGCTTCACATCAAGGCTATCAGTTAGCCTTAAAATTCAACTACTCATCATAAACCATATGAATGGCTATGTTCTCATTTCTTATGTCAGTAGAAACCTTCCCTTGCATCTCAAGCCTTGAACCTAATCTGAGGTCAACATTTATTTTGCTGTTTATGCCCACTCTCCCAGAATGATTTGTCTAGTTAATAGGCTTCTGACATGAATTTGATGGTAATATCTGTAATATAGAAGCCAAAAGCATTCCTTCTAAAAATGTCTCCTGTTCTGATCATCAGCATTAATCAAGATTCCCTCACATATATTCCTGCTGCCCACACTAAAATGATCACTTGCAGAGCCTTACGTTCCTAAGAAAATATAACACTATTTTTTAAAATGTCCAAGTACAAATGCATATTTGACATACAGTTATTCATTTCAGCCTCAGCTGAAATGTGATCCTCATTTTCTACAGATGACATAGGCTATTTCTGGGAAGTTCTGTATAACCTTAAAAACTTTTCTTTATTGACTGGTTTCCATGACCAATTAATTCTTTCCACCAGTATTCTAGTGCACTAGCGAAGCTTCTGGTAGTAGTTCACACCTGTGAAATTCCATGGA
>VZTO01006743.1:2552-13401 GCA_013400615.1 Syrrhaptes paradoxus
TGCACCCCAAGGGGGTTGCATTCAGGACACAAACATTTGGACCAGGATTGAGAGGACAGGAGGCAAAATCAAGACTAGAGGGCTTGAAGGCAAAACCAGAGACAAAGATACGGGGCAGGAGGTTCCGTTGCTCAGACAAGCCTATGCAGTAATGCAGAGCTTGTCTATACATAGGGCCAATCATGCCATTGTCAAAGGAAACTAAAACACATAGAATTTATTGAGATTGATTAAATATTGTGGAATATTTGAAAAAATAATGAAGTGTATAAAGTTTTTTCTTTCACAAATACGTAGTTCTCAGTACTTCATGTAAAAGTAAACCTCTCTTATTTCCCCAAAGTGTAGATGCTTTCTGAAAATGCTTACTTTTAAAAGTTGAATGCAATCAGGAGCAAAATTCTATGAATTTGAGCATTTTGAACTATGAGCATTTATTTTGCTTGTGTAGCAACACAGATCAAACCACTGGTTTGATTTTCTGTACGTCAGTAAACATGTCTGGAAGATTTGGCGTTTTCATTAAAAGCCTCCTTTAAAGAGGGTGTGGAAAATGTAACAGTCTGAAAAAGATTCAGAGTCTGTGTTTATAGAACAAATGGGGATTGTGACTTTGAATTAGTGCTTAGAGATAATCTTCTATTAAACCAATTAGTAGAACTGGAAGAAATAGACAAATTCTTTAAGTATGCAAATTCTTTTTCCATCGTGGAACAGGCAATGCAAGCTTGAAGCTACCCACAGATGAGAGCAAATGCTGTTAGTTTAGTATTTATCACTTATATCATCTGAGGAAAAAGGTAGTTGAAAGGTACTGTGGAATAGAAGAGACCTCAGTATGGAGAACAGATGATAAGGTGTTGTGCCTGGGAAGCATGATACTTGAGCAGCCTGTGAGGACCCTCTGTGTTAATAGGGTGGGACGATAAAGAGGATGGCCTTCCTACAAGGAACTGAGGAACGGCATTAGTCCAGCTTCTTACACTTGGAGGATGGATGCTAAATTCAAGGTCTGTTGAGGTTTCATTAAGCTGTAGGGAACATCTGTGTGTGTTGATAGACTGATAAGCCAAACGAGATTTGAGTTCTTACGCTAGGAAAAAAATAACCCTGAAATAAACAACATACAGACTAAAAAATTCACACGCACACGCAAATGCCAGCGATGCGAGTGCGGTTTTATCTCAGTACATATCTCTTGGCCAGAAAAGGAGTACAATCACTACTAACTCAAAAGAGGCAGGATTTGCTCCTGTTGTAATGCTATCAGGAAAGACGTTTACTGAGGCTGAAGCCAGAGTAATTGCCTCTGTCAGCAGAAGAACAGGGCACTGCCCACGATGTTGCTTTAGCAACATGAAAAATATTAATACGGTGTTACAACCTTTCATTTGTGATCTCTGGTGCCACTTCTGATGACTGAAGGTCTAAGGCACAAAAACTTTCCACAAACTTAGCTTTGATCAAGAGATGTTTCTACTGTCTGTACGTATCAGACTTTTGCTATAATTGGCCTTACCAATTTTGTTCACACTTCAACTGTGCAGAATATGTAGCACACCGGTAACAGGCTGTCTTGTGTTGATAACAAGCTTTTTAATAAATCACTCATCCTTCCTATAATAAGAGGACCTTTTGCTGTGTTTTCTTCTCAAAAGTAAAGAGAAAAATATTTCTGCCACCTGTATTGTCATTTTCTTGTCTGTCTTATTTTCGTCCTTTCGTGGTGTGACATGGTGCAACATAACAATAAGATAGAAAGAAAAATTGCTCATTTTCTTTATTTTGATTTTTACATGGAACACTACTGTTGTTCCAGAAGTCACAGGACCAAAGAGAGATTCAACTAGAGGACAGGGGAAGAGGGATGAGGGTGTGCAGAAGTGACCAGAGGGAGGTAAAGGAGCAAACAAAGCAATGCTAGGCAAAAAATGGAGGAACAAGCTGTTTAAATGTTAAACAGTATCTTCTAATTCTCAAAGATACTTCATTGTGTAGGTTTTTTTCTTGTAGTAAGGAGTCAGCTGTTAAAAATGTTCAAGTTCCTTCAATTTATTACTTAAACTTTCAGAATTTAAAACACTAAAGAGGTGTCAGTTAAGGAAGGGGTAGAAATACCAGCATAGTATGTACATAGAACAAACACAGCAAAATTACACAGTCCCTACCTGAACATATTGTCACACTAATATTTCAAAATTCCTACACAGATGAGACATCTTTCCTTTAATTAAAATCAGATAGTTTCTTATTGAAATAAATCATAAACACAGACTTCTGAAATCAGTGTGAGGTTTTTCACTCAGTTCAGTGGGCCTTGAATACAACCCTGAGACAGCAGACTGTCTAAGAAGCCTGCTTTAAAGACCGATAATGTATGTAATGGTTCTTTTTATAACGTGGACAGTTAGAAATCTCCTCTCATAACATTTAATTTCCACAGAGAACAGGGCTGAGAGGCAACTGGCGACCAAAGAGATTATTGTATCCTCTGTATCTAGTATTTGTCATTGACCATCACAGGCTTGAAATTTAATCACTTTTGGTTATTGATTTTTCTGAATTTTGCTTCATGTTGAAATTCATACTTAATTATTATGCCCTCAACCAGGAAGAAGCCAAGTTTATTTTCCTCACAAGTTGAGCCTATGTTATATGTACAATTCCATAGTGTGTACCTAGCCTTCTGTAGTCAGAAATGTGTCTCTACGTTCTCAACTCTGTGTTTTAATTAAAACTCAAATGGTTTATTGAAAATGTACAGAAGTTGCATTGCATAAGCATCAGAGCATTCAGATGAGGAAGATTTTGAAGGTTCAGGTTGGTACATCTGACGTTATCTTGAAGCTAAGAACCGTATTTTCAAGGACAGATAGGTAGGCAGTGGGATTTTGAACATATTACAGGCACACAATTTCAGTAACAGAGGCGTTAAAAAGGTCCCTTTAGGCATTATTTACCTGTTTGAAGAACACTGAAAGTCAAGCTTTAGAACATATGAACCCTGGATATATTCTTTATCTTTCTCCTTTCCTTTTAGATTACTTTTTCCACATCTTAGTAGCTCTGGAATTACACAAAGTATGTGGCTACTATGATCTTAAATGTAATGCTGAACACATTAGTTTATCTGTTGAATTTTCATGCTGACTGTGAATAGAGTCAAACTTCTCATCTGAAGCAACCTTCTTTGTCTAGCAAGTCCTGCTGAAGCAGCACCTTTCCGTTATTCAGTGTGTATGCACCACACCTTTTACCAAGAGCTGGTCTTGCTTTCCCTCCTCCAAGTATGTCTGTCTTTCCCAATTACAATTTTCATTACTTCCCCCATTAAGATTATGATCAACCTCTTTTCTTCATGTTAGAAAGAATGTTAAAGCCTTCTTTCAGATCATTTTATCTCAAATGCAAATTGTCATTTCTTCTTGTTTCACAGAAAAGTTCATGCTCTGAATCTATATCAAAGAGCGCTGACAACACAAGAGCCTAAATCTGGTGCTGAGGCTGCTTTCAAGAGATTGTTTTATTTCTGTAGCACTGCCTTGATTAGATATTACTTGTCAGATGGGTGTTATGATGGATCCAACTCCAAAACACATGAAGTGAGTTTGCAAATTTTGCATTATCTCCAACCTCTGTTATTCTGTGTGGAGTACCCTCAAACACACTGAATTTCCTATTATGACAGTTGAAAGCACCCTTATTTTTCTTAATTATAATTATTTTAGTCCACACGCAAATGTACAAAAATTTAGAAGACGTGATCTGTCTCTATGAGTGAGATAACTGAGTAGTAAGAATTTTTAAATATAAGATCTATAAATCAGTCTGACTGACATCAAATCACACTGGACTGTTGCTCTTTAAGTAATATGCTACGTCAGTAACATCATTATTGTGTGAAAGGAATCAGCCTGTAATATTTAGTTAGGTTTCAACAACAAAACACATTTGGGAATCATTTACTGGAGCTCAAAGAAGATGGATAAAAATCAATATTGCATGTTGCCTACATAGCTGTTTCATTCTCTAGTTGCCAACAAACAATAAATTGGTGCTAGAATTAGAATTCTGACATATCATTAATCAGAGGAATAAATATGAAACAGCTTGATGAACCTTGGTATAAGAAACACAATTTCAAATAAAAAG
Organism: Syrrhaptes paradoxus; assembly: GCA_013400615.1. Lineage (NCBI taxonomy): Eukaryota > Metazoa > Chordata > Aves > Pterocliformes > Pteroclidae > Syrrhaptes > Syrrhaptes paradoxus. The sequence goes on from VZTO01006743.1 coordinate 6,705, forward strand.
TCATCCCATATGTTTCATTTCTTGCTAGGATTTTATGTAATTCAGTAAATTGTACCATAAATTCTGTCAAAAGGGACACCAGAGCTGTCGACTTAATTTTTTTAAAGGGAAAAGCTCAAAAGATAATATTAGTTCCATGTCACATAGAGCAATCCTGCCTTTTCTATTCTTACATGGATTTAACCATTGTTTTCAGGAATGAGGCTGTAATCCTGTGAGGGTAGGTATGAACCTAATCTGACACTTTACAGTTACGGTATTTTGTATATCTGTTTCAATCCAGCAGTTTAATCTTTCTCCTTTCAATCTACATGGCCCTTCTTTTGGTCAGCCAGCTATAGTCAGCATATTAATGGCCTGATGTTACTAATGAATTTGGTTAACTGAAGACAAACAAGAACCACATTTGGACTCATTTATTAATGGTAGTCACATCTCAGCACAGACATCTTCAGAGTTTGTGCCGACACACCAACATTACCTTTTAAAAAGAAAAGAAATTGTCCCTTGGACAGTAGAATTAATGAAATTTTTTAATTTTTTTTTTCTTTGCATTTGGGTTGCGTTCTTATTCTGCCCTTTTCCTGTCTCTGAGGATTGGCCCTTCTCTGTTCTCAGTAATGAGCAGCAGCATTTCACTCCACAGTCTGACACTGAAGGAAAAAGCTGTTACCCACCAAGTACTGAGGTACTGTAGAGCTTCCTGGAGAAGGGCTTAGTACCTTTCATGAACAGGGGAACAATTCTGAAGTGTCCTCTCACTTTGATCTTGTTCTAGATCATCAGTAATGGGCCTAAGAACAGAAGGGGCAGTTCAAACTGGCAATGGAAAGCTTTTCCATCTCCCCTGCTGCTGCAGAAAAAGCCTTCTGCTCCCTTCCTAGGACCCACAGAGTCCCCCTCACTGCAGATCTAGAGTGCCTCTGCTCTTCTGCTTTTTTGTTGTGGGGAAAAGGGAAGAGAGCCCAGCTGTGAGGAGGAAATGAAGAGTGTGGTCAGAACCACCCTCCTCTTCCTCCTGCTGTGTCCAGGAGCTGCTCAGGCAGCACAGCTGAGCTCTGGTGAGTGTGGGAAGGGACGGGGCAGAGGGACAGGCTTAGCAGAGCACACCACTGGGCAAGGCAGGACAGGAGATTGTAGGACAGAAGGCCAGTACTGTAAGTACTCAACTAACCCAGTATCCTCATCCTCAGCATTTTCATATTCCTTCTCTTTTATTGATTTTTATTCATTTATTTTATTTATTGCCTTTAATGGTTTAATCCAACATAATCTGCTACCCGCTTGAAACACAGAATGCCTGGCTCACGTCCACAGCCTGCAGCAGGGTGAGAAGGGCAAGGGCTGTGGCTGGTTTCGAACCACCCGTGTGCAGATTGTCCAGCCAGCAGAAGTGTGTTGTGCTCAGGCAGCAGCCTTTCTCTTAGTGGGGCTCTGCTTTTTTTGAAGAAAGGAGAACACTGATAGCTCGTTTTAATTTAAAAAACCAAAACAAACAAAAAAACACCACGACATCATCACACCAAAGAGAATAAGCCAAGAAATCTCTAAATGAGGCCAAGAAATATATAAATGAGGAAGATAGAAGAAATAAGCTGCAGTCATGTGTAAAACCTTTAGCCTGGGACAGGATAAATTTTCATTGTTGGGAGAATAAGTTGCCGGTTACTTGGAGCTATTACACCCTTATGTTAAATGGTGATTTATTTTTCTGATAGTGGTAGCTGTGGGGAAGAATTACAGATGGTGTCAAGATCAAGTCTCATGGTGTGAAGATCTCCTAGTGTAGAAATGCAGCCTCTGTAGCCACCTGTATTCAGGTCACTATACTGACTATATTCACCGGACAACATACGTGTCTGTACAGTCACCTGGCTGTGCAGTGGCTGTGGTGTATGTAGGTCAACGCTATGACATATTCTCTTCTCTCCACACCAGGGGCTGTGGTAGGGCTGGTAACGGCAGGAGTGGATGTTGCAGTCTGTTGTGGGAATGCGTCTGTTGTAGGGCTTAGCTGGAGTTTCCAGTCCCTTGCAATGCTTTGATTGTGCCTTTTGTCTGGGGTGCTTTTAAACTCTGTGTGTGTAAGCATTAATTCTGCCACAGTGCAATGTTTCGATCTTTGTGTTTTTTTGAAATAATCCTATAATCCTTTTACATTCTAAGTTGTTACATAATTTGGACTGAGTAAAGGCACTATACGTACCTCTGGCCTGCTTTACAGGCACACTGTGGACTTAAAGATCACACTGCTTTCTCAGAAAATCAAGGCATTAAATCAGCAAAATTTGTCATAAATTTAAAAGAGGTACTTATAATTGCCTGTATTCCAGGACAACAGATGTACCCCAAATCCCCGTATTTAGTCTACTCAGGAAAGATGTTCCTTGTTATTTGCCTCAAAGCGACAGGGAAACAAACTGTGTTACAGATAAATGAACTTATCCTAGGGTGCCTGAATGCTCATTTTAAGTCTGAGTCACTCTGAGGTGTTATAAACATATGTGTGTGGGCCAGGATAATCTGGCCAAAAGTTATGAGTTGGTATGTAATGATTCCTTGTAAAGTGGTTTTTAATTAGTAGAGAAATATTCCCATGAAGTTCAGTGTCAGAATTAACCTTTCGGCTTGTCTTCAGTAGCCAATTTTCTTATATCTTGTATTTCACAGACTAGGTGTATGCTCACAGACACTTCCAGGGGTAAAAGGAGAAGTGTGAGAGCCAGGGAGTGCTGTGAATCTTCTCAGTGTATCAGCTTCCAAAACACCTGCATTAATGGGTGCTGAACACATCTAGTGTGAAAATGGCTGAACTGCTCAGTCTTTCAATGTCACATTATCTCATACAAAAAAAGCCAAAACATCTTTTGAAGGTCTGGTTTGTTGATTAATGTTTTTGTTGATGTCAAAAAGTCAAAGTATTGACAGATTCTGAACAGTAAAATGCACTAACTTTTCAAAAAGCAGGGTTGCCTGTTTGAGTAAGAACACAAGGTTTTCACCGGCATCTTTCTTCTGCTTATGAACTTTAATAGTGTAAGACTTTGTGATGTCAAGCCTTTAATATATTAGCAAAGAAAACTAATCAAATTACTCAAAAGCATGTGAGCAACTTTCCCTGATGTCCCAAGATCTCAAGATGCCCCATCTTAAACAGATGTGTTTATAGAACCGTCTATTCTGCAGACTGCAAAATAAATAAGTAGCTTGTGTGCAAACAGTTGCTTCGCTGGATTACTAATGACTTAAGCTTGGGCTAATTTACTCAACTGAGAAACAAGCTGATTTAATCTTTGTGGATTTTTCATGCATTTAGTGTTAGCATGGTTCAGCTGCTTCTAGAGTCTGAAACAGCTCATTCAAAGTTATCTTTACGTTGGTGATCAAAGAATTTCTGCAACAGAAATGTGAGAGCTTTACAGTATTACTTTTCCCAGTAAACATTAGCTGCTCTATTTACAAAATAGGCTTTGTTCGCTTTTATAACTTTTAAATAAAGTCTGTCAAAATAGCATGTGAGACCCCTGGTCTTGGATACATAGCTGTGAGACCTGCTGGGATTTAGCAGAGGAGGGCTGGTGGTATTTACACCTTGACAAGCTTTTTTTCACCATTAAAGGGCTGAAAGGGAGTAGACATTAACAGTTTATTTTTCTAGGAGTAAAATTTCACAATAATAATGAATTATTGTTGAAATAAATCCACATGAATGTCTTTCAAATGAGGCACATATGTGGAAAGTGTTGTTTAAACTCAAACAAACATACTAGTCTTGACTCCATAATAAAATCCATCTTAGGCTGATTTTGGAATTTGTTCTAATTGAGTGTTAAATGGCACCTCAGTTTTCATACCTTCTGTTGACTACAGTATGGATATAGCAGTAAGCAGAAAGTCCTTACCTGTTCCATATGAGCCTTGGTCCATTTTGGAGCAAAGGAAATGTAGAATTCATTTAATTTTAATAAGAAATGAAACAGCAATAAATACATTTTTGCTTCAACTGAGAAATAGGGTAAGTAATTAGACTTATAGAATAATTGAGATTGGAAATGGCCTCAGGAGTTCGCCTTGTCCAACCCTCGCTCAAAGGAGGGCTATCTGACCCAGAACAGGTTGCACCAGACCTTGCTTGGGTGTTGCTGTGACAGGGAGCTGGGTTCATTCTCATGTACAAGTTGGGAGAAGGTAAGTATATGTGACAAATTTTTAACTGTAAATAAGAAAAAAAAGGGGGTTTTTTTTGTAGGCAATTATTACTTTATGCATCTACTTGCAATCGAGAACTAAAACAGTTTGGTGGAATAAAAATAAGTTCAGAACATGTTGAAAATGCAAGCAACCCTCATCAGATTTAGTATTTCCTGGGTTTTTTCCCCTTTTCTGTTGGCCTCTCCAATGAGTTTTGCTTTTAAGATTTTGGAGGATTAATCCAGCATATCTCTCTAGCTTTGCCCTCTGTGATCTCACATGATAAATTTAGAATTAATTCCTCATACCCTTTCTGATGGGGGAGATAAGCCTTTAGATAAAATGTTATTTCAGGTGCTGTCTTATCCGGATGTTTGAGCTGACAGTTAAATTGCAAATTAAAGGTTCAAAACTCTGGATTATGGACTCCAGTTCCATTATTAATGAAAAAATCTGCCCTTTTCACAGTTCGTAATTTTTCTGTTTTCCAACAAACTCTCCAAAAATATGGTGAAACTTTTCCGCCCTCCTGTGTAAACAAACAAACAAAAAAATACAGTGATACATACAATCATGCCTTTGGAGGACAAAGTTCATACCAAAAATAATTGATTTGTGCCTATTCTGTCCACTTGGATAGCCAGCCTGTGGAAATGTGAAGTTACTTCTGTAAGGCACTTCTCGCTTTGGAATAAAGCCTGAGTCAGACTTCCCTTATTATACTAGTCTGCAAAGTTTGTGTCCCAAATTTTAATATGACAGAAACTTCTCCATTGTCGTTAACCTTTGTATACACCTTATCAGTTTTACCACTTCTGTTCACTCGTTTTCCCACTCACCCTGTGGGGATTTATCTCTATCATCTCTTCATACTTTTAAATTAAATAGCTAAATAACAATTGACCATACGACTTCAAAGCTACGTATTTTCTTGAGCCTTCCTGTAAGGACAGGCCACTCTTGATAGAATGCTACATATACTAACAGTTCTGGTTTATGTTAAATCTTTGTGCAATTATGTTTTATATATTAAGATGTACATCTCACAAGAAAATTGGTTTATTTGTAAGATCCACAAGGCATTGGTTGGTTCACATACAGCCTCCAGCTCTTATTGTGGTGTTAGTCTTTCTGGCCATAGTATGTATAAGTGAAAAAGTTTATGGAAATTAAACAAATGTGAATTTAATTTTTTTTAAAAAAAAGCTAACTTTCTGCAATTTTCAGTCTTTCTTACTTTATCCTGATTGACTTAACCGTATCCCTGCTGTGACATTTGTACAAGTGCAGATAAAAAAAAAATCAAAGTATACCTGCAAAGATTTTAATAGATGTTATAGCCATAAAATTCTAAGCCTTGATTAGAAAATAAGAGCATCCCAGAGAAGCAGCAGATGCTTTGATGTACTGCAGTGTGCACATTGTCATTTGAGTGTACTTGGATATCATACGTCAAGGTAAAGCAGTTGTTTCGCAGCTGGATGATGTACAAATATGCTCATGAGAGGGAACTCATGCACATACACAAAGGTAGTCTTGTGCTGTAGTTGCCAGTCTTAAAAACTATGGTGCCTTGTTTGAAATATTTGTCATCTTGAAAGGTTTTCCATTCAGTGAGAGCATGATTGGTAGGCAGACCAATTCAGTATGGTTATAAAGTGATTTGCCAAAAAAATGGGAATTTTAACAATTTGGTGATATGTGTATCTGCTTATTTTATCTCTTTCCAAATGGTTAGTTCTTTGAGCTCTGTTCCAGTTTCTCTTTAAAAGCAGAGATCCCCTGAGGCAGGATGCATGCTAGCCTTTTGTGATGGGCCAAATCTTTCTCCCTCCAGTTCACTCCAGTTGGACTATCATCTCAGCTTGCAGCCCTCAGCCTCTGAAATTAGCACTGCTACATTCTGTTCAGATACTGTGGTGCATCCCACAGGTATTTGCATTTTTTATATACTCTTTATGTTAACTGACCTTGCAAATCTCTCAGTGTTGTCACCATTTACTTGAAGGGGGCTGCATATGGGAGCTATGTTCACCTGCAGATTGGAACTGTACTTAGTGTTTTCAGCACTCAGGAATGGAAAACATCATACGTATGTACATTATTAATGACAGCATAAGTACTTTGTAATAGTGTATATGGCATATTGATGAATGTAACATGAACTGCATTATCAATAAAGAGCTATGAAAAGAGTATAAGACTGACAGGATAAAAAAAAATAAAATAAACCTCATCTATCAGACATACTTTTTTACAAATTTTCTCTGTGTTCTGTTACACAGCACATAACCACCTTGAGCCAAAGGGACTGGAGGGAGAAAGGCTGAAGATCCTTTATTTATTGTACTGGACAAAAGAGATAGAGGTGTTGCCTCCTGTGTACAGAAAATGAGTACACTGAAAGCAATTGCAGAAATGCATCTTGAAAATTGCGCTCTGTTTTGAGAAACAGTCACAGTAAACAAAAAATATGAGGACTTTAACAGTTTATCTTTGTTGGAAA
>VZTO01006743.1:19143-37781 GCA_013400615.1 Syrrhaptes paradoxus
GTGTAAATCTCAAAGGAACAGCTTGCTGCTGCTTTTATTTATCACCTCCCAAAGTTCATTGTAGTTCTTGGGGGAATCAGTTTAATTACGACAGTAAATACTGTTCTAAATTTTTTCACTCCACGATGAAAAAAGTATACAGCCATAATTACAGTCTGTGCGTAGCATGCTTTGTCTCTGATTTACTTGTTTGCCAAAAAGCCATTTTCATGTGCTAATATTGCAGCAGTAACAGTGTCACACGGCCTGCTTAAACAGTGAGTGGCTCGCGCGTAGCTGGAGTCGTCGCAGAGCATGCATGCTAAATATACTCTTTGAAATAATCATAATGATAAAAAAATATGAAATCTAGGTAACAAGAACAAGGTTTTCAAATGCCACCCGTCTACACTGGTGAGGATTCACTATTTATGTCCTTCACATCAGGGTGACTTTTCATTACACAGGGACAGAAGGAAGGGGTGGAGAGAACGGGTGTAAGATATACGACTTCCACAGTCCCTATCTCTTTAAACAAAGTAGTCTGAAGGGGTTTTTCCTCCCTTCATTGAACACATTTCATTGTGAAAAACAAAGGCACTTTTTTTTTGCCTTCTTTCTATTACACGTGCTTGCAGGGATGGCATAAACACTCAGCTCAAAGGGCTTGAATCCAGTGGTTCAGAAGTGGCTCCTGGCAGAACAGTAGAAAGAGGGCTGTGAGTCCTATTTTTAAAACATGAGGAAATTACAGGAGAGATGGGCAGGCTGCTTTTATTCTGATTTTAGTAACATCAGGGACAACTGAACCTCACTCTTAAATGAAGTTCCCCTTCTGCAGGAGCTCAAAAATTGCTTCCCAGGCTGGGCTGGCCAAATGATTGTGTAACTGTCAGATACCACAGACCACCTTGATTTTGTTGCTGCCAGGTCATCCAGAAGTGCCCACTCTCTATAAAAGAATCAATCCGGTGAAAGCACTGATGCCTGTTAATAGATTTTTATTTCTTTTTCAAATGGCATTAGTTTTCTGTTTTTCTCTTGGCATAAGAAGAGTTCCTCATGGATCACTAGCTATCATACTGATAAAATTAAAGCCTAACTAATTCACAGAAGGGACAGGAAAGGAAATATAGCAGCATATGAAGATGAGGGGTTTTCGAATTAAAGCCCAGATCCAATCATTTTATGAACCAAAACACATTATCTTAAGCGTTAGCTAGTAAAGTGGCCATCACATACAGGAGGAAATCTTGGCACCATCCCATCAAATCTCTGATGTGTATCAGAGAGAGAGGCAAAAGAAGATATTTTTTTTCTTTAACAAATCATAAGGGTCATTTAATCTTCTGCTCCTTACAGAGCATAGCAGTTTATATAGAGATATAAACAAACAGATATATATATATATGAATATATTTTGCTCCCTTAGCTGAGGTGTAAATTAAATTCTGTGATGGATGAACACTGAAAGTTTCTTGGTGTGAGGTTTCCAAGTTTCACACTGACAGCAGGTCTGTAGTTATAATGTACAATATATAACACAAACTATTGTGCTATTGCAATCATTGTTGATAACATATCATGGAAATAAGTTAGTTACTTAAATTTATTTTGTTTTAGTTATGAAAGACTTCCTTTCCATCAGGAAACAAAGAAATATACATCTTTCACAGGAAAGAAGTAGAAGAAACAAAATAACAATTCCATGCATTAGCTTTGTATCATCCTTTCTGAAAAATACATTGGTGTTTTTAAAAAACCACTAAACTAAATCCCAATTCAAGTCAAGTATATTGAAATATTCTAGTATATTTATGTGGAAGTCCCTGGATATAAGTTTTCTAAATATTTTGCATGTTTAGATTGAACTGGATAAACGTTTTAAAGTTGGAGAAATATTTAACTCCCTGTCACAACATATAGGGCTAAAAGCATGAGTTACTTAGAATCAGATTTTGGAAGAGAGAAATAACATCTTTAAATGTATATATGATTTAATTATTTTGAACAAAACATTTTGGTTTGAAAACACTTACAGTCAAAATTTTCCAACAGAATGTTTTTAATAATGTCTCTTTTTTTGCTTAAGATTTATGTAATTTTTTTGTAAGTCCTAAAACAAAACAGTGGAAGAAAAAATGTGTAAGCTTCAGCCACTGTTTTTAATATTGACAACCAAAATAGATTTTTTTTTAAATTAGTTCTTGATCAGAACATCTCATTTTAAAGTATTAAAAATATGGATCTGATTAACGCCCATCTATTACAAGCTGTAGATCTATTTAGCTATAATTACATAGTTTTTACTTTTTCTAACTCAGTCGCGGTACGGGCAGCTACAGGAGGATGTGTTGTTTCTCATGCTATTTATGCTCAAATGAGGGCAGAGTCTCCGTGGTCCCCTGAGAGAACCTGATGTCATTTTGCTGCTGGATACCATTCCTGTTCCACTGTATGAGCAATTCTGAGATTCACAGAGTCAATAGATCTCTGCTGCCTTAGGATATTCAGATCAACTTTCTCTTTTGGGTAATCCCTTAGGCAGAAAACATGTCACTTCCAACATCTAGTGAGACAGACTGCTTTATAATCAAGCTGTGTGCATCAAGGCAGAGCTCTACAGCCTTAGACTCTGAATTAAAAATGAGGGTGACAGAGCACGCGTGTTTGAGGCGTTTAAGAACCATATATTGATGTGTTCTTAAGATAAATGAAAGAATCATACTTCTGATTTTGATTTTTCTCACCTGAGGGCACCAACTGTCATCAAGAGCCTACAACAGAAGCATTATTTTCAAGTTCCTTGCAGACTATGAGAAGATAATTTCGTATAACAGAATTAGAAGTTGTTCTTGTCACATGCAAGTTCAGATCCTGTTTCTTTTGTATTCACCTAGCTTATTTTCTATACTTTCTGATTACCTAAAAATGCTCACCTCTTTTCCTCATCTTCCTCTCCTCCAGTATCTGGCTTTAGGGCAGGTTATTGAAGTATATAGCTCAGGATAGGGGCTTCACAAAGGCATAAACATTGTTTGGTCACTGTCCTGCTGTATCTGTATATAGACATCTTCAGTCTTCAGGCAGGTCAGTGAAGCTCTAGCTATAACTTTAATTTTGAAAAGAATGAGAATTACCATGTTTTAATAAGAGATGTGTTAATTGCAGACTCCACTACATAAGTATTTACCAAATCCCCTCAGTGTGTTTTCACCACATCAGGAATTAATGTCAAGGGAAGACTTTTGTGTGTGAAATGCTTGGCTAGTGTTTGACACAGTGACTGAGTGATAGAGATTGAAATAGCTCAGGAGGTATTGTCTGTACAGGGAAGTGTGTTAAAAAAATAAAAATATGAGTACTTGTAAAGACCAGGGACCTGTTTTTCTCTTCCTGCCTAAAATTGTAATCCTGCCCTGAGCTTGGCTGTATTTAACAGCCTGAGGATTGGAATCCATAGGCAGTGCTGAACGCATGCAGATAAATACTCCAGGTCTGCTATTCTGCAGAGGTCTTAAGTATGAGGTTTTTTGTTTTGGGGGTTTGTTTTGTGGTTGTGTTTCTTGGGTTTTTTTTTCCATAATGTCACCAAACAACTTCAAGTTCTTTGAAAAGCAAGCTTCCTAAAACCAAACAGCAAAAGTGTTGTGCTTTAGCTTGCCATTTCTGTGCTGTTATTTTGATGTTGGAATTTAAGTTTGTCAAGCATCCTTAATGAAACAAATGAGACAGAGTGAAGGATGTGTCATACCAGTTCAAAGGTTTTGCTGCTTCCCCAAGTGAAGACAAATTAGAAGGCAAATGGAAGTTGTAAAGAAAGCAAGTTTCAGGGTTGTGTGGGTACTGTTTGCAAGAATATGCAGGGAAACCAGCTTTTTATCCTCTCTAAATAAGGTGTATGAAAATCAAGAATATGACTAAGACTGCATAGTTAGCTGTAGCAAGAGTAGCTTGTTGTGGTTGATTTTCTTGGTTTCATTGTTCACTCCCATTTTTATCGCTGTGGAATTGTAATTTTCCTCGAAGATCGGGTATGAGAACCCAATGTTCTTCATGGAGTAATTAGGGTGCTCATGTAGCACAAGAAAACTTGCCTCACAGCTGGAAACCTCTCCTTTAGAAATTACTTGGAGGGAATTTGCTATCCAGAACCTTATTGAACAGCTCAGTGCAGCAGAGGAGATCCCTGTCCCACCTTGAAGGCTGTTGCTGTTTCCCAGCCATAGTGAGCAAGCGAATGACTACAGCCTTTAAAGGGAGACTTGCTTCAATTCCAGCTTGGAAACTTAAGCCAAGATCTGCTGAGTAAAGATTAAGCCATAAAAATCAAATTGCTTGGATTTTGAGATTATTGGTGAGATTATTTCTGTTTTGTGACTTAGCCCGCTTTGCTTTGCATTAGAAGATATGGTCTCCAGCTCTGAAAAATAATTCTCATTACCATTTTGCCACTTTTCAGATGTACTATTATTTAGCATTTATATCTAGTTCATCTCAACCTTCCAGCACTTATAACAAAAGCCTAATACCATTTCATTTTTAAACATGTAAGTACAAGATGTCAAGGGTGAAGTCTATAGTGAAAAGATGTTAGGACAGATCTACCCTGTAACTATGTCTTTGGGAGCTGTCAGTTCATACACTGTGTTTCTGTCTCACACTTCTTGTGTGTGCACACGTATCTTTACAGTCGGTAGCCACTTGTATGTTTATGTTGCTTAAGACTTTCCTTGACAAAGGATTTTATGACCTTTTTGCAAGAGCTAAAGGAGCTAACAGGAACTCTGTTGTTTGCGGAAGACTTTTGAAATTGAGCCATGGAAGCAGAGCACTGCCTTTCTTTGTCCTGAGATTCCATCCAGGTTTAGCTGAGATATAAAGAGAGAGTCATCAGAGAAATGTTTGCAGAAAATGCATTTAAGCCTTCCAGTCTAAGACCAGGTTCCTGTCATTGCCAAAGGACCATACTGCTGGCATAACAGGCAGGAAACAGGACAGAGATCTGGACTGGATCTCCCACTATAATCTTAGCAAGTTAGGTGAGAGCATGATGCCCTCTGCGTATACAAAATTCTGCAGAGCAGAAGCAGTAGCACTAACTGAGACCTCAGACAGATGAACACTGTTATTTCTTCTTCCAGTTTTTAAGATCATCAAGATTATATTGACCCAACTAAGTACTTTTAAATACCATGTAATTATAGTGTTCTCTCTGCTGGATTTGCTTTCAAATTAATTCTACTCAATGTTGTGGCAAATTAATTTTGGAAAGTCATTAGAAGCATCAAGGTGATCACATTTTAAATCAGTTTGTTCCTGCTATACTAGCTAACACGTCAAAATAAAAAAAAAATTAAAAAAAAAAGTGGAGACATTAGTAACAGTAGCTGAAGGGTTAATAAGATTTTAATTGAGTCACTACTTGACCAGGCAAGTTATATCCCTATTCAGTGTATGCCATTTACACAAGTTTTCCATGATTTCTTTCCTAAGGTAATAGGCCTAGCAGCTAGCTGGCTGCTGCTCTGCTATGCTTTGGCAGCTGTCATTTTGACGTATTTTGTGCTTTCTTTAGAAGAGAGAGGTTGACTGAATGTGAGAAAAGTGGAACTTTGACAGGCTGTCAGAATCCCTTGCAGCACAAACCTACCTGCCAGCTAACTTGTTTCACATTTATTACAACGAAGGTTTCCAGCACACAAGCATCCGTTACTAGCCCAAGAAGGTCTTAAATAGGTAGCTTCTATTTTGTCAAAATCTAAATTAAATAATTTTCACTTCAAATTGGTTTAAATTTCATGAAGCCCAGGTATCTCTGAGAAAGCAAAAGCAAGTTGCCTTTCCTCTGTCCATATGCAAAGGCCTAGGTGGATGAAAAACATTCTTCTTTGTTTTCTTTTGTTATTTTTATTGCAATCAGTTATTTGTCCTCATTTATGAACAGACTTCTGAAATTCTGAAATCAGTTCAGGAAACATTCACACCGTGTCTTCTTGACAGGTGCTTTTCCTTTCTTTGGCCTGGAGCTTTCTGATAACTATGTCTCCATCTAAATCTATAAATACCTGTAGAAATAATTCACTCAATTCACAGATGAGTAGTCTTTATGAAAGCCAAAAATAAACATAAATTAAATAATCTTAAAGAAAGGAACTTCTTATCATTCTGATCATCCTTAAAAACATATTTACATGTGTCGTTTTCACTTTGCTTGGTGACTTGCATGAAAATGGTTGGTAAAAATATACAAGATTTATTCATCTGCATTATCAGATGCCTGTTGAGGCACATCAATAACATTTTACAAGTCCCAGCTTTGGTATTTGCATTTACCAATAGTTGCTAAATGCAAGTTCTTTTGCCAATCTGCGTGCAGTAAAATATTTTTACCTATGAAAATCTCTCCTGCAGTATAGACAGTGATGAAATGAAACCTTACATTCCGCTCTGGTCCTATGATAATTATTGTATGCCGTGTCTTCTGCAATAGATCTGTGCTATGCCTACCAAAGTAATCACAAAGCTGTCATATTGAAGGGTGAGCCCAGGTGGATTCTCAGCCTGAATCCATGCTACCGAAAAAGTCTCTGTCCCTCCTAATGATTGAAGGAGGTTTATGCAACTATTTATAACTAAATAATAGCAGAATGGTGTAAAAGACAAAGATTAGTGTAACTTCAGTGACTGAGATAGGAAGTGAAATGCGTCTGGGAGATATAGTGAGGATATAGGTGAAAGTAAACAAAAGAACATGCTGACCCATCTCCTCCTAACGTATTTTCATAAGAATAGATGCTTGACTTACTGTTATTGGTTAAACCTTTTCTCCATGTCTTGTAAAACTTTCAGTGTCCACTAGTTGGTCCTGAGACGTGTTGGACCCAAGTTGCTTTTCACTCATTATAGTTTTGAGATTGTCTTGGGATGAGAGTCACTCAATGATCTTTATGGTCACTTCCAACCCAAACCATTCTGTGATTCAGTGATCCAAACTGTGATCAGCCAGTTAATCACTGGAAACCCAGAGATCACTTAGAAGTCTGCTCTGTACTGGGATTCTTTTCCATGCAGATATTAACAGAACAAGAGTGCAAAATTTTGAAGATTAGTAGGCAAAGTTCTAAAAATTATGTGGTTTCGTTGCTTGAAAGGGGCTGTTCAGAAGCAAGTTCATTTCAGGAATTTTACTGTCAGAATAATTGAGAGTTTTGATTTAATATGGACCTGAGAGAGCTTGATGAATATGTAGTCAGAGAGCTAAGTTCTAAAAATTACGTTACCTTTAAAAGCAGAAAATGGCCTTGTAAAGCAAGCTAGAAGTCCTGACTCAAACTCAAGACCAATGTCTCTATCTGAAAGCAGGAATGTGATGGATTAATTGTTAATGGTTCTTGTTCAGAAAAAATCTGACAGTTCTATGCGTTCATAGAATCTATCATAACACCTTAGCCCAATTCAACCTTTCAAATATTGCTACTATACAAATATTAAATTAGAAAAATATTTATAATTAAATTAATCCATGGTGTTTTTCCCATTAGAAGGAGTTTTCCTTTTCAGAGATGTATGCTCAAGTGACATATAAGAAGTCATTTCTAGAAATATATTTCTATAGGACTTTGTTTTCTCTCATATTTCTGTATTTGTCTACTCTTTTATCATTTGTACTTAAGAAAGAGTTGGGCATTTAAATACCAGATACAGATTTTTAAAAACTGTACAGTTTGCAAGATTTGCACATGAATCTTTCTGTATGCAGACAGAAAATCATGTGGTGTTCTCTATAGAATATTAAGGACAATATGAGGAATGTGAGAATCTGTACAGAGTTTGTTTGAATAGTAATACATTATGGAATCACTTTGTTTTCTGACCATTGGTACTTGCTGCATGGAAAATATTAACTTCAACACACAGAAATACCTTTTGCACAATTTTTTATGCCAGCTCAAAGCATTGACACTTGGGTAAAGAGCAGGGATGATGTCCACGGTGGCAAAGAAAAGTGAGTTATCAATGGACATGAAGCATACTTATCCTTCCATCTTTAAATTTGTTGATAATACTATTAGTTGTTTAACTTTTAATTTTCTTACTCTCACAGACTTTTTTTAAGAACTTAACTTATAAAATCATAATGGTTTTGGCTGAAGAGGATGTGTGTGTGCACAAGCATGCGCGTGTGTGTGTGTGTATGTGTGCTGGTTTTGGCTGGGATAGAGTTAATTTTCTGTGTTGTGAATTTGTGCTGGAAACAGCGTTGATCACACAGGGATGTTCCGTTATTGCTGAGCAGGGCTCACACAGCCAAGGTCTTTTCTGCTCCTCACCCCATCCACCAGCAGCAGGCTGGGGGTGCACAAGCGGCTGGGAGGGGACACAGCTGGGACAGCCGACCCCAGCTGACCAAAGGGATATCCCATACCGTATGGAAACATGCTCAGCATAGAAAGCTGGGGGAAGTTCAGAGTGATGGCATTTGTCTTCCCAAGTAACCGTTACACGTGGAGCCCTGCTGTCCTGGAGATGGCTGAACACCTGCCTGCCCATGGGGAGTGGTGAATGAATTCCTCCTTTTGCTTTGCTTGTGCGTGTGGCTTTTACTTTATTTATTAAGCTGTCTTTATCTCAACCCCCAAATTTTCTCACTTTTACTCTTCTGATTCTCTACCCCATCTGACTGGGAAGGAGTGAGCGAGAGGTTGTGTAGTGCTTTGTGCCGTCTGGAGTTAAATCATGACAGTACTTTTTGGCGCCCAACATGGGGCTGGAAGGGTTTGAGATAACAACAGATTTGATTGGAATGTGCTAGATCAAATTTATAGCTGTTATTGCTATTTAGATATTAATTGGCAGGCTCCTGTGCTTGCCATGGGACTTGCTTGCCTTAAATCAGAGTCTTGTGCTCGTTAGTGGCTGCCTTTTGTTTTCACTGCTTGCTGTACTGCTTTATCATCTTAGTCTGCTGTGCCTGGGAACATTCTGATAACAGCAGTGGTGATGCTCCTGGGCTGGCAGATGGCCAGGGCATCGCTGCTGTACTGGGCAGGTTGGAACTCCGGTGTGAACTTGAGTCGAAGGGACTGAGACCTGTGGATGAGTCCATGTAGGAGCAGGACACCCCAAAGCATCTGTGACTGTGGATGAGTCCATGCCAGAGCAGATATATTTTAAAGTATCTATGGCTATGATTATGCCTGTGCCACAGCTGGTAGACCTCTGATGGGATTGCAGCCCAAGGATAAGTCCATGCTAGAGCAGGTACACCTCAAAGAATCTGTGGATGAGTCCATGCTGTAGGCATGTAGACCTTGAGGCATCAGTGGCTGTGCATGAGTTCGTGCTGGAGCACCTCAAAGCGTATGGCCACAGACAAGCCCACAACAGAGCAGGTAGTCCTTGGAGGGACTACAGCCATGGGTAGGGCCATGTTGGAGCACGTTTACTTCTGAAGGGACCATGGCTGTGGGAAAGGCCTCGCTGGAGCAGGTGTATCTCTGAAGGCATTGTGGCCCATGCATAACAGCATGCTGGAACGGGTGCACCTCAAAGCGACTGTGGGTAAACCTATGCTGCAGCAGGTATACCTCTGAAGAGACTGTGGCTCACAGATAAGGCTCTGCTTGGAGCAGATACACCCCTAGGGGACTGCAGTCCCTAAGGGGCAAGGGGAGGAGTGCATTGCAGTGGTAAATCCTACGGTCTGGTCCAAAGGGACCAGGGGTGGAGATTTTAATGGGAATACCTTTAAATTGTTGTAACCCACAATTTGAGTTGCATGTTATAGGAAGTGCTATAGCAGAAACCCCATGAACCAATGCAGAACAAACCTTACAGGGAACAGTGCAAGTGTAGCAGGGAGCTGACCTAAGCTAGTGTTGGTGCTCAGTTACTCCATGCAACACACCACCTCTCTTGTCCTGAGTGACCACCAGAACAGATGGAGACCAAAGCCATAGACTAAATGAGCTCAGTGGACATTTTGTGGACATTTATGGACATTTCACGGACAGTTTTATAAGTTTCCTATTAGACTCAGGGAATGATATCTGTGTATTGTATCGGAGGATGGGAAGGAGGGTGGGGGGTAACGAGAATGTATTGGATAGTGTGGGACCTGAACGTGACATAAATTGTGTGCAATACTGTATACACACAGCCCGTGTATATAAATTAATAAGTGTTATGAAAAATATTTATATACATATGTGTATGTGCATTAATATATTCATGTGCATGCCAAGATACTTTTATTCCTTGCTGAAATCATGTTCTGTATTCATATTTTTACCAGACTCTTCCTGTAAGACACTTTCTAAACTAAATGCATGTAGGTGAGGAAGACAATGGTCCTGCCAGACAGTATTTTGAAGCAGAAATGAGAAAGAGCTAATTTTCTTCACAATAGCAGACACAACCAAAGACCTATCAGTATAGTGCAGGAGAGGCAGAGGAGGCAGAAACATGCTTTCATCTGAAATTGAAGTTTTCTAAGATTATCACTGTTGAAATCTTTAACATATTCCTCCTCTGCAAAAATGAGGAAAAATGACAAGTCTGTCTTTTCCTTTTCCTGTTCAATGGCAAAAATCTTCTTTAAATTAACTTTGCTGCATGGTAGCTGCCTTACTTTTGGAGTAAAGGATGTTGTTTGTTGTGTTGGTCCTCCACACCATGGCATGAACACAAGCAAACAAATGCTCCTGGAAAAGGTGCCTGTAATCATTGTGATAAACCATTCCTCTTCCCATGCCAAGGGCCAGCCCTTTAAAGGTAGGACTATTGTTTCTCAATAGAGCAGAAAAGGATCTGTAGAACGCCTAAGTTGAAAAGGCCACGAGAACCTTCTAGGAAGCCAGCGCACAGAAACTGGAGGCAGGTTCATGTCAGCCGCTAGTTCAGTGTCCTTTGTGTTCCACTGAGATCTGCCAAGAATTAAATTAGTGTGTCTGAAGAGGAAGCACGCTGTTCACTGTTCATCTTTGTCAACGTTTCAACGTCACAAGGGGCTGGAAGACCCTTGTCAAGTGTGAGGCTGAAGATGTAAAACCGTGCATTCCAGCCCAGTTTATCCTTCGTGCTAATGAAAGGATTGCTTTCTTCTTGCATTTGAGGGGAATAAACTAGAGAGAACCTGGGTTAAAATGTACATCTTTGGTAAAAAAGTAAACACATTTACATACTTCCTTTATACACACCTGTGAGCATCTACTTGATAGTATCTGTATGTTTGCAAAAGGAGATTAATTTAAAAGTACAGAAGAAATACCTTTTTATAGCATTTCTTGTGGAAAAATCATTCTGCTGATGATTGTAATCACATTAATCCTCTTTCACATATTTCATTTGCTCATCCTGAATGAGGACTTGGTTAAATTCTAAAGCCATTTCGGATTTGACAGCATGCCACAGAGTAGAGAAAAACAAGCAGGAAAGCCAAGGAAGCACACTTGTCATCCCTCCCCTTGCAGGAAAGATTCTGTAGTAAACTTGGTCTCTTTTCCTCACAGTCAAGTTTCATGTTCTGTGCAGAACTCTCATACGGGCTTAGTATTTCAATTTTCTCCAGGCATAATTCATGCTGTTGTAATTCTAATTAAATACATTTTTAGTAAAATACCAAATTGTTAATTTTCTTAATTAACTTTGATATTTTAGCTTCCACATCTATCTTTCAGTCTTTCATACATATTTTGGTTTGAAAGCAATACAGTTCTAGATCTCATATGCATGAAACAGTGTGTAATTTTTTTGCTTTTTTTGTTTGTTTCATTAAGTTTTAATTTAAAGGATACAACCCTAATTTTCTTATTCCTCCCTTTTCTTTCCTTGTTAATGGTTAGTAAGGAATAATGATTCTTTGATTCTGAAGAAACCTCTGCAGCTATTTTACTGTGAATCTTGAGTCCTTATAAGAGGAAGCATTTTACAAACACAGTAGTGTCATCTAGAACAACAACCAAAAAAAAGTGGCATATTAATCTCCGGAGTCTTGAGGCCTCGAGCCAACCTGGCAGTGATTTACTGAAATCCATTGTTTACCATGCATCTGAAAGGCTTGACAAGAGCTGCTCAGCTGTGGGTATTAAGGTTGTCTGCCTATCATGTTAGCACTGCCTTTGAATTAAATATGTAGATTTTTCTTCGTGCTAAATGAGCAGAATACTCAAGAGTGAGAGGATAGGAGTTCTTTCAGTCATATATCAAATAGGTTCTGCTTAGTTTTTAATGTACGATACACAGGTTTTATAAGTTTCCTATTATATACAGATTCAGAAAATTAATCAACACACTTTCTTTGAAAGAAACACATTCCTCTTAAAGAACACATTTGTACTCATTTTTACCAGCTGCTAGCACCTGGTCATTTTCTTTTGACTCTTGAAAGCAAAGATGTCAGACCTTGGAAAGCCCAGAGGTAGTACAGATGTGGAAATTAACCTCATGCTTTTTCTTACCCATGGAAGCTAAATGATCATCTGTTGATTCTCCTTAGCAAAAAGGAGTAAAGGAAAGGAAAGTTACACTTCAGCAGAGAGGAGAAGTTGCTGCATTGCAAATACTTTGAGTAAACAAATGACAAGTAAATATATTACTTTGCGGGTGCGGTCTTCCTGTTCCCTACCTTGAGTTTTGATAGGTGGGAGGTAAGTAGAGCAATAATAATTTTATTTTCCAAGGTGAGTCAAATCTTCCCTAAGGAAAACTGGTATTGCCACACTTAATTCTACCCATCTACTAGCTGACTATCATTAGATTAATATATAGGATTTTTCTTGCAAGATATTGGCAAGACTGGAAAGAACCTTGTTACCTTGAACTTTTCCATATGAAAAAGATATATCACTGATGATACTGGGTGCTCATCTTTTTTTGACTTTTGAATAATAATGAACTAAATACAGTGTAGACTTCCAAGTAAACTAAATACAATGTGGAATAAGAATTATGTTGTCTTATATTATAAATATTATATTTTGTACTTGTGACAATGTAATTGAAATGTAAAGTTTAAGGTCAGTAGCTTTTTTATATTGTTTGGTGGTCTTTAATTTATAATAGCTAAAACTTAGTTTTCCTCCAACAAGATTGGTTGAGCTTGTCTCAATTGTCATTAAAAGCCATGGCAATTGATCATTTTTGCTATACAGGATTCAGATGATTGACTTGTAGCAAATGGAAAAGTACATCTAGAAAAGTGCAGTGCTCACTTAAATACCTTGTAACCCACTGGTGTGTCCTGAGCTAGGGCAGTGTGGTTTCTGCTTTGCAGCGTGATTTGATTTCCAGTAACGGGGCATGAAAAAAGCTTTTGAACAGCCACAGGTCTGTGCTGGGGCAGTGACTTACAGAGCAGATTTAGTTCTGTTCTCACAGTTCAAGTTTTTCCTACTTCTTTCCTTGATAAACTCTGTGTCTTCTGCTGGCAAGTGGACAAAATTGCACTCTAAGCAGAATGTGATTCTCTGTTAATATAAGTGAGAGATAGAGAGCCTCTGGAAATGTTATTTGAATGGGGTTTTTTTTAATACATGTGGTTCTGGATTTGTTACTCTGGTAAGAAAAACTAATCCTCAGTTCATATCCAAATAAGAGCATTTTAACCTATTTTTAAATCTTGTTTAAGGGAACAGACACATATACAATTTTTTAAATGGTTAGATCACTAGGAAATGACATTAATTTTGTAGGTTCATTCTTATTCTGTTATACCAATGACTGCATACAAGGCTTCACTAGAATTTTGCAGGTAGAAAAGCTGCTGCACAACGGGCAGAATTCACTTTCATATTTGTTGGTGACTATAAAAGCTATTTCTTTTCCTCTGTGGGTCAGATTTAAAGTGCTAATAAAAGCTGAATGACTGAAGTGGGAACACAGGTGATGCCCATGTTGGGACAGCAGAGAGGACTGGAGTTACCAGAAAATGGAGAGTGGCTTTAGCTTCTCTGGGAGTCCTGCAGCTCACACTTTCTCCATTATGTTTGCTTGAGATCAGGACGCCATGACATGACCGATATGCTTCTGAATGGAGGAGTGGGGGGAAATCACCTCTGTCATTGGTGTCTGGAGTGGCTACCTTGCTTATTTTTGACAAACATGCAAATTCTGGGAGAATGAATGAAAAGGACATAGAACAAACTTGGGATAAATTGTGAGTGGAGGGAAGGATTGGATGGTTGCAGTTGTTTCTTTGAAAAATAAAAAAAAAAGGAGAAGAATTTGCGAATTAGATATTTTAGCAGCTTTTTAACTGCTTAGGAGATTATAATAGCAGGTAACTAGGGAAAGGCTGTTGAAAAATAACGTGAATATGGAGTGATTTTTCATAGATGCATTTTCTCAGTTTCTGTTGGTCATTAATTTAGATAATTTCTGAGATTTGAAGCTGCTCTTAATGGACATACTCATTAATTATTTACTTTCCCTGCTTTGGAGCTCAATGCCTTCACTAATTCCTGTGACAATGAGTTCCGCGGTTCAGTTACGCAGGGTGACATGGAGCTTCCTTAGTGTAGTTTCCACCTCCTGCGTCAGCACTTGACTTGGTAAACAGTCTGTAATTGCACTTCAGCTGGTTAACAGTCTGCAATTAACCAGATGTCTCCCAGAGCTCTTTTAAAAATCAGTATCATATTTGTCACCTTCCATTTCTCTGATACTTAATAAAGTTTATAAGATAGGTAAGCAGCACTGTGGAAAATGCTAATACAGTTGGTATGTTAGTGCATTCTTCCCTTGAACCAAAGCAAACTTCTACACGTCACAGCATCTGTGGCCAAGAAGCTCCTTGGTTTTAACTCTGTGCTGCATGAAGGACACCACTGTTTGTTTTATACTTAACAGAGACAAGCTTCAATTGATACCTCCTAGAGCTGGTACTAGAGGAGGCAGTGAGTAGCTTATCCCTATCCGTCACCCCAGTGGCAGGCAGGATTTTACAGACCCTTATTCTATCCCTGCCTTAGACAGACAGGACAGCCCTAGCTCACACAGCTGCTGCTTTTACAGGAGCTGTTCCATAACTTCTCATCCTACCCTGGAGAGTGGCTGTGTAAGTCTAGATCCGGAGGTGACAGGAGTGTGACAGGAAACAATAATATACTTCTCTATTTATTTTTTAACTTCCAAAGAAGAGATTTGTGTATTACTGGCTGGTTGAGCTGGAATTAAGATGTTTGAGTTCTAATGCTGGCTCGTCAAGCCATGTGATTTAATCACTTCTTCAGAGACATCTGCAAAAGTATAATGATATTTTAATAATACAGATTTAATGTTATGATGATGATAATAATATGACCATATTAATAGTAAACCAAAAGAGATGTTATGAGGCATAATGAGTTAATGTTTCTTGAGTGCATAGAAGGTCAGAAAAGGAGGACACTGAAAATGCAAAGTGCAAAATAGTTTTGGTTTATTATTGTTATTATTATATAAAATCAGGATAACCACATTATATGTTTGGGGCAGAAAACACAGCATTTTTTAAAGCACTTAGTATGTTCATTACATAGAAATTCTCACATTCAGTGTGTTCATATACTCATGTCCTTAACCTGTAAAATATTAAGTTCCTGGGTAGTTCATAGATGCGTACAAATATTGTTTTTATATCTGTCCCAGATTCGTTATATTGCAAAATCCTGACATCCTGAAAAAAAATTCACAATTTCTGCCTAAGAGATACCCAGTAAAAACAGTATTGTCTCAAATTTCTTCATTAATCCACTGCACCTCACTGAATCATAGCTGCATTCCCCAGTTCTCAAATGACAAGTTCAATCACAATATTTCAGTGAAATGTTTTAGCATATATACAGCAGCAATGTTCAGATACACCAGCTTTATTCATTAGCCCACCTCTATAAAATAACCATCCTAAGTGTTTGTTTTTTTTTTTTTTTCTCATTAATCATGACCAGGAAAATTCAGAAGGAAACATTACATTGTTTTTCATTGCTTGTGTTAAGCAAGCAAAGTAGAACTGGTAGATAGGTGGATGGTGACCCATATTGTCAGCTGCTATTTGAGTACAGGGTGGGGAGAAGAACCTTTTGCAATATGTTATTTACTGAGGATTGTATAAAAACAAAAGTGTCACTGCCTGAGTTCAGATTGGGAAACACAGCCTGTCAAGTGCCTGTTTTTACAAAACTTTTCCCTTGCCCTACAACCTGCATTTTCATGTGGCTTTATATTATTTTTTTCAATCAATAAAACTTGAGAGCAGTGCCTCCTTGTTGAGATCTAAGTTTAAGTTCCAAACATTTTTTCCCCAACAGAATTCTACAAAAGGCTCCCTGACGACAGCTATTGATTACGGCTGCAGTGCTCTTCTCTATTGTACGGCATTGAGGTGAGAAGTGTGCTAACCAGCTGGAAGTGCTTGGAGGGACTTATCCTAAGGCGAAGGGTAGCACCTGGCTGTGGTGAACCCACAAGAACAGAAAGTGAGGTAAGTAACTGGTCTCTTATTAGGAACAATGGAAAAAGTGTAGAGTTAAAAAAAGAATAAGTGAAAGAAGTTGTTAAAAATAGTTGTTGAGTCAGTAGTTACTCTATAAGTAACAGAGTATATGATGGAGTAATAGACAGTAAAAGATCAGTAATGGAGCAAATTTAGTTCTGGGTGGAGGGACAGCATGTGGCTGTGTGACTCTGGTTATGCCATATGACACTGCAGGAG
The DNA here is from genome assembly GCA_013400615.1 of Syrrhaptes paradoxus. Taxonomy (NCBI): domain Eukaryota; kingdom Metazoa; phylum Chordata; class Aves; order Pterocliformes; family Pteroclidae; genus Syrrhaptes; species Syrrhaptes paradoxus. Next base: position 35,816 of record VZTO01006743.1, read on the forward strand.
GTTGCTAGCACTCTCCCTTTTTGCTTTGGTCATGTAATGGGGTCATAGTCATCATCTTAATCACATTGTCAGTGCCACTCTGCTAAATGCTGTCAGAGGAATCTCTTCCCAGATGTCATTGGTTGCCTGGAGTCTTAACTATACCCTTCTCATCTGGTCAAAGAGCCCACCAAAGCATAGGCTTCTGGGCACTTTTCCCAAAGAGACATAAGAAAACAAACACTATGAAGCTCAGGAATCAGTGGCTTTTCCGTAACCATCTCTTACCGCCTGTTGTAATGCCTGGAGGACAAAAGATAGCCAGGTACCACTTTATGTATGTTATGTATATTGTGCATATTGTGTATATTTTTCTACCTTGTTGAAATCTCTGGGAGAAACTGGCAAGATTATGAAATAGAAAAGCAAGGATTACATACACACACACCATGAATAATCAAATGACTGGTCATAGACTGTACTTTTAAGTTTTCACCATATGGGGCTATTTTACAAAAATTATCCAAGCTAGAAAACCTGAAGTAGTCTCCAACTACTCATGAGACAAATATTTTCTGATTTATTTTGTTAGTTTGATTTAGTGGCACTAACACTAAGTACCCAGGCTAGCTCTTGTAAAAAACCTGCTATCTTGCCCTCCTAGTTCTTTTACAAAAGCTGAAAGGAGCAAATGCATGTGGATAAAGAGGCAGAGTAAGAAAAGAACCCCAAAGAGATCTTGACCCTGCAGTCTTTGATATTGCAGCCCAGCATGTTAACATTAGACCACTACATCACATCGTGCAGAAGTGTGAGTTTAAAGGCCACTGAACTTTACAGATTTTCCCAGTCTTTCACAGTTACAGAAACACTTGTTCTAAATATATTTGGGCTGATGATTCAATGGCCATCACAGGGTCCTTAATGACTGATCTGTGGTACCTGAGCTACCCAGTGGAAATGCAGGTGGGGGCAACAATTTTACTTGCCTTCATGTTGAACAGATATTTATGCTGAAGGATGGACAAACTGAGTTTTGTGACAGGTCATTGCCACTGTGCACCAGTTTTCTGAGAAGAGCATCTGAAAACCTAGCTGAAAAGATTGGGTTCTGTTCCTGCAGACTGGTAAAAGAATAGCTTTGAGTAAGTGTAAATGCGAACACAAAGCAGTCAAATCAGTGTGTTGCTATTATACATCTGTTTATCTCTGATTTTGGCTCTGTAAATGGATGATGACTATCTTGGCAGCACTACAAAATACCCTGTGTATGTATGTATGTAAAGCACATGAATGCACTCCATATAATTTTTCTCACAAAGATTATTTTAAACTATTTTACATATTAAATCTCCTCTAACTTTACAATAATATCAACAACATGCTATAAAGACACTTCAGGGAAGGGAAAGTGGATTGTTAATACTAGTGTATCACCAGCCATCTGGACACACTTAACACATGGTGAGATGTAAAGATTCAGCCATTTGTGGAATTTGATCCCAGAGCTCACTTTCAATCAGGTAAAGTCGTGTCTAGACAGGCACAGCTGTTGTATGTACATCATGTAGTTTGTTTAATTTATGGCTTGATTTTGTTAGAATAATGCTGTATTGGGATTAGTGCAAAACCACAGTTCTCTGCTAGGTGAATTGGTGACATTCCAGTTGAAAGGAGTGTGATCCATTGCAGTGTCCCCAGCACATGGCAGCATATATAACAGCTTCATCAAGGTGGTATATTCCCATTGATTTAGATCACGGTCAGAGGAAGACAATGGACCAGTAATTTTACACATCATTTGCCCATTGTGTGGCTTGTGCTAAAAAACCTGTAGTAACATCTCCAGGGTTCTCCACAAAATGAACATAGCAATTCTAGTGATTCTTCAGGTGTGCAGCAGACAAATGTTGATGTTTCATATTCCTTCTGCCTACATTGTGTCTTTGGGCCCAGGGAGCACACACTTTTCCTTTACTAGCTTTAG
>VZTO01006743.1:40866-64846 GCA_013400615.1 Syrrhaptes paradoxus
TCCAAAGCCTTATTTTTTTTATTATTATTATATGTATAGATGCATAGATAAGTTTCCTCTTCTAGGATGGAATCTTGTATACCAAGATGTAACCTTTAGGGAATTTTTAACAGTGAGTTATAAATCCCCAAGGAACAGGGTTTTATAACAAAAATGCTGACACAACCTCAACTAAAGTGGCACAAAAGGCAGGGATAAAATATAATTAAAACAACAGAAGTCCAGAATGTCAGTATCTAAGCAGGTCTCCTTGACAAGTTCTCTGATTTTTAGCTTTACAGCTTTAACAGCATCAAGTGGTTTTGTGTGGGTGGTTTGTTGTTGTGTTGTGTTCTGGTTTTTTTTGAACAGATGTGTTAGAAAGAGATTTATAAAACTGCGGCAGAGGGCAAAACAGCAGTGAAATGATTGAAGACGTGCATTTGAATCAGTTTGGTTTACAGGGATTACTTAGGCTGTATGAAAATCCATGAAGGTCATAATGACATTTATGTCATTCTAAATCTGATGTGTGCTATTTTTTATTCTCTTTATACACTGAACATTAAACAATTTTAAAGGTACTGTTGAATTAAGAAGTAGTGGTATCCAGCTTTCAGTGCAGAACAAACTCCTAAGGAATATATTATCTATAATCTAAATGCACACCTTTTGGAGCTAAATACCATTTTCAACTAATCTGCAATTTGACCAGAATTTAAAAACAAATATCTACTCCAGCTAATCAGCTAATGTGTAGTTTTCATAAACAAGCATTTGTAGAGGAGCTTTAACCAGTTTTTTTAAATTGTGAAGACTCTTTTGCTGTCAGTAGTGACTGAAGCTTGAGAATCAGACAATACTGGCATCTTCCATTTCATCTATGTCTACAAGCTTCCTCTTTACAAGTATTACTTTTCAAAAATAAATTTGTTATAGGCATATCTAGATTAAAGATAAATATACCGTAAATAAATGCTACATTATTGTTTTCAGTAGGTATTTGATTTTTAATAGTAAGGCATCTTGTCACAACAGCTGCAAAATCAAATGAGTTATATTCCCAGATCACTGAAATAAGAACACATTCAGTTTTAGCAACCACATGAGACATGGATTTAGTGTTCTGCATTTAAATATTTTGTATTCTCCATTTTTTTTAGCTAGAAACTGAAGGGAGAGAGGAAAACTGAGATTCATAGAATTCCAACTTGTAGAACTGTGGGCAACAGTGAAAATACACCCCTTAGTGTATTCAATGAACCTTATCAACTGGGATGGTTTCACAAAGCATTTTGTGATATGCTTCGATTTCTGCTTACAACCTCTGCTGAGTCTGTCTTAATATCTTAAACAGGTACCTTGTCACACTTTTTTTTAATCATTGCTACATTTTAGTAGATAAAGTTTGCTCTAAATCCTTAATTCTTATTCTTCAAAGAAGTGGAAGTCAAGGTTTACAACTCTTACGTACCAAATGGCCTTTGTATTGTCTGCCTCTGATTACCACTGGCCTTCACGTCCTACTGACAGCAGTCTTGCAAAAGCCTTAACTCACACGTACAACTTTACAGATAGCAGTGATTGTACTTCATTTCAAATCTTACAATGGCACCGGTCCCATCTGAAAGTCAAAGCAAATATAAACCTTTTGCATTGTGTCATAATGTGGAAAAGAAAATATCTTTTGATCCTTATCATTTAGAGCTGTATTTGTAGATTAAGAGCAATATTTAACAGAAAGGACTAGTCGTGCCTACCATAGGAACAAGACTTAGAGGCCATATCATTTTTGCGTTCTCCTTACCTTTCTATCTCAAATGTAAAGCTATGTATAGAAAATAGAAATTACTCAAGTACTGAAATGACTGAAAATCAAGACAGTAAAGAGAATTATATTGCTCATGCTGTTTGGCTGAATGCTAATAAAATAGTTTTGGTGTTTTCCCAGCAATTAGAAGACTTTTCTAAAATACATTCCTAAATATTTATGTAAAAGAAGCACACACAGCATGGAATATATTTATTAACCATCTTTTAACTTCAAAGCTTTTTATTTTTACATAATTTCATCAGTAGAAGATTTTTTTTTAAAACATCCTTCTGAACTGTGTTTGGGTCTCTTAAAACACAGTAATCAGAGCTGATCAGCAGTTGGTAAAATTAATACAAAGTGTTTATTTAGTGTGGCTCAAAATGTAATCCTACAGCTTTCAAGAATTTCAAAACCTCACAAAACATAATTATATGCTGAAGATGTTAATATGTAGAGGAGAAAAAGTTGTCAGTAAAATTCTTAGACCACAGACAGTGCAGCTGGAATGGGGTTTGATCAGAAGAGGTCAGTTCTGATTGTAAGTTGTGTCCTAGATTATATAAGAAATAACTGGAAATTTGAAAACTAAAGAGATTTCCAGGATTCAAGAGTTCATATTCCTTTTTTAGGCTTAATAGACGCATTTTATACACAAACAAAATGATACATGGCCAGATACTTTACTTTTGTTAAAGTCATAAAGAGCATTCCTAAGAAAATTTTGACATTTTTCAGATATTTTGTTTACCCAGGAGAATTTTAGTTGTTACGTCCATGTGTTGGTACCAGGATAACAGCCTTATAAGCACTCATACTGCGGTATAATAGCATTTTTGTTTGGCTTAACTCAAAGCTTTTCCTAGGACTCCAAAAAAAGAAAAAAAAATCCACAAAGCAAATGCAGAACCTTGTTTGCAGCAAATATATTGATTTAAGCCTACATGTCAGGTTACGTAGGATTTTCTGCTGTGAAATAGGAACTCACATCAAATGTGGAACATGTCAGAGTACGGGCTGACGTATTGCAGAACGTACTGGTCCCAGAGTAATTGACACTCTCGAGAAAGAGTTAGATACTCAGACTGTGATTTTTGCCTCCTGTAAACCCATGAAGATCAAAACCCAGGACTTAACATTTCAGCTAACATTTGAAGGCAGCAGCTAGAGCTCTCATCTCCTGTGCTTTGACAGCTGCCTTTAGACTGGTCGGGAGGTTGGAATGAGAACTGTGGAATAATGCAGTGCTGTCCAGAGGTACCTGACATACTAACTGATCGGACTGTTTGTGTTAGCATGATGCACAGTTGTGTGGGTACTGTCTGCTTTTTGGCAGGGCTAATTAGATGAAGGAAAACAGAAATCTCAGATGGTTATGTTGTTTCAGGTACCCATATCCTTTATTCAGAGACAGCGCATCTATCCACGTGCCACGGCATTATATTATGCAGCCACATCAATGACTGTAAAAATATAGTTTTGAAATTAAAAGCAACTGTTTTGTGGCATTCAGACATTCGAATTCTGTGAAACATTGTGTTTGAGCCAGCCCAGTTAAATGGTCACTGGTTACCACTGCTAGTTAGTTTCTCATTCAGAAAAAGGTTTCACAAGAATCCATTACTGTGCAGTACTTACGAGGAAGTGAGGAAGATTCCCTTTGGTAAGGGTTAGAGGGTAATGTTAACCAACACGACAGTGTTTGTATTGTCTACCACTATTGTCCAAGTTTTCTGGATGTATCCCGAAGTGTTTGCTTTCCTGTCACTGAAATATCTAGGGGTCTGTGTGTTTCTCAGTGAAGCAAAGATCTGTTTATCTGTGTATTTATGCAGCATAACTCTTGAAGTTGTCCTCAAGTCTTTGACAGAGCTGTTGAATTAAGAAGGTGGAATGGGAGTCAAGATAGGGTGGGAGGAAGATCTGGGGATGATGGGGTCCTACAGATGATGACACTCAGCCAAGGAGATGGGCTTTGTATGAAAATAGAAACAAAATCAAGTGCTCCTGCTGCACTGCTGCACATCTCTGAATAGAAGGAGCTGTTTGTTATAGAGTGCTTCCGCAGCAGCACGGTGCCTCTACACTACACGGAAAGCACTTCTCTTGTATGAGGAAAGTGTAGCAGGTTATAAGGCCTATTTCTGAATATCTACTGCTGAGTAACCAAGTAGAACTGAAAATGGTTAAGAAGGGAGAAGAAAATGAGAAATTAATGAAGATTTTTCTGTGTCTACATTGGAACAGATTAATGTGTGTTTTCAGAACAGGGAAAAGTGGAAGAATGGATGTTGTTTAAAGATCCAGTTTGTTTTGCTGTATGTTTCTTTTCACGTATGTTGATAGTCTGTTGCTGAATTTTTGGTTCATAGCCCTTGGGTTAATGTGATAGGTTATATTGGCTTCAGTGAAGTTCATATTTGTACCAGGTCACTGACCAAGGAGGGAAAAAGGAATTAAAAGAGTAAAAATAAAAGGAGGAAAGAAATACTCTCAGTGCTTTGTAAGAGCTATTACATTTTGTAAAGATCAAAAATTCCTTCAATAAACATTTGTCCAATGGTCTTAAGCTATTATAATGTACTGAGTAAATACTGTGCCAAAATATTGTGCGTGTATTGCTGGTGCATTTAAAATCCACCAGTATAGTGAACCTCAGTTTTTACAAAAAATGCCTGAGTCCTCATCTGCCCACTGTGACTGGGAAGGGAGGCCTGAAGAGTCAGCTAGGCAATGTTTCATTTCCTTTGCACAGAGAGCAGCTGAGGCATAACTATTTCCAATGGTATGTTCTACACTGCTGCTTGAAGAAATGGTGGCATTAGTACATCTGCTAAGGGCATCTGGCTAGAATACGTAAATCCAGCTATTGAAAACTCTGACACAGATATTAATTTAATATATTCACAGAAACAAGTAAAACTATTTACAATTATGCCCTTTAGAAAAGTTTACAACCTAAAAAGGAATGCTAAGGCTATTTTCTGTTTTAAATGCTCTTGAATATGATTGCAGTTCAGCATAACTGGGTATGATCCCCAGATTTCTTAGGTTTTCTACTAAGAAGTAAGTACCTGATGTCTAATCTAATACTTAAGTTTGGGCCTCTCCTTGCTCTGCCTAGCACAGTGCTAATCCAGTGGCTGAACCTTTACTGCATAGAAAGTAAGAGTAAGAAACAACAATGCAGAAATGTACTCCCAGTGTGAATGACCCAGACCCCTTCCCTTCTTTGAAGCCATAGGACAAGAATGTTTACCATGTATACACACGTTCTCTGTCCATGCATCTCCCATGCCAGGCACCTTTACTGGGTCACCCCAGGAGCAAATATGCTGGTACTGGCGTGGCACAGAGTCCCCAGAAGTGGTACAATGGCATGGCTCTCCGCAGCTGCCAGCACCAAGTGGGTAGTTACCAAGTCACATGATACCATCACAAAGGAGCAGGGAAATGGAGAGATTAAAATTTCTAATATCCTTCCTCTAGCAAAATAGTACCCGAGTAAATAGAAAACACTGCCATTTAATCCTGAAGAACTATAATTTGGGTATGCTTTCTCTTTGTGAACCATGCTGATTGCAGTCTCCTTGAACAACTGGGTACATATGGAACCAGCCTGTAATGGTTTTGACTGTTAACAGACTCGTACAGAAACTGAGAAAATTTCCTTAGGGTGAAGTCTCTGCCAAGTATCATCAGGGATAGCTATGTGGATATAATTATGGGAATTGTAATAAAAACATTTTTCTAATTGATTAGTTGACCAATTAGACCGACATGATGATCATGTTTTTCACGATCATCAATAATTAATTCAAAGTAATCAGTGTGATATTTTGTTTTACCACCTGATGATTTTAAAACAATCCCATCTATTATAGAGGTGACCTGTAGAAATAGAAGAGATTAATTCAATGGAATTTTATAGAATTTTAACTGCATCACATAAAAATCATTCCAAGAGAACTTAATAGAACATATTAGTCTCCTGTAGGGTTTTTGAGTAACCTGCCAAATCGAGGGGTTACAATAAATAGGCTGTTGGAAAAGTCTCTTGAAAGGATTTCTCTTCTCTGATAAAGTGTACATTTCTTTTCTAAAACAATGTATTTCGGTTTTGAAAACCTAAAGATGCAGAAAGAAGACCCCTGGTTGGCTGCAGTAGGACTGCTGCCTGTTGCTTTGTAGTTGTTAGCACACATTGGTGGACACAGATTCAACAGGCTCCAAGAGCTATTTGTGTTCTTCACTCCTACATAGGCTCCAATTTATTTTTCCATTTAAGTAAATGTGAAGTCAGAAACCCAAATGCATCACTGGATATGAATGATGGTGGCTGTCAGAATGGGCTCTATAGCCATAACAGGTAAATCAGAGCAGACCCAAGGCTGTAATAATTTATGCCGGTGACACTTAGCCCAGGTGGCTGGGGCTTATAATATACCAGAAAGTCATGTTTTCCCCAATTTACATTAAATTAATCATATCATAGCTAAACATAAAGATCCAGCTTCAGGTTCTGTTGCATGTCATATCAACTACCAATCAAAAATTCAAAATCAGTTACTATGACTTCAAGCATTGCCTAGTTCATCTGTGCTCAAATACTCAGATTCAAGGAAAGGATTTTTTAGAAATCAATTACATCTTATTTATAAAACACTCAGCAACGTGCAAAGTCGGATTTAAAATAATTTCAAACTTCCTGTCTGTAAATCAAAGCTTATGGCCAGGCAAATCATTAGTTGTTTTTATCTTCACATTTAATAGCTACACTGTATAAATGGCTTAGGAGCATTAGGGTTCCTAGTGTCTGTAAGCTACATTGTTGGGAGTTGTTTTTAAATATTTATAAGTCTACTGTTAAGAACAAATAATTTTCTCAATCTATTTCACTAACAGAAATTATTTATAAGTGTATAATTAATTATTTAGATTTTCCTGGTATTATATTTACATTAATAATTAAATGCATCTAATTATTAAACCATATAAATAACATTTAGTTTCATTGATGAGCTGATATGCAAACAGCAATTCTATCACTGACTGTAAACCTGTGAAACGAGATACTCTTCAGTAACAAGCCCTCTCGCTAGAAGTCATGACAGTAACCTGCTGAGCTCTCTGACTCTCTCGATGTCTCTGGAACATAATTACTGTACCTGTGACAGGTTTTGGATCCTCCCGACCAGACTCAGCTTTGTCCCCCTCTCACAGTTATCCCAGCGCAGGTATCCAGCAGTCATGATGCCAGTGGCTTTACACTGCCCACCAATTACCTCTGTACCACCTAATGACAATTAGCTATTATAGCGTAGGTGAAGATCTGATTCACACTGCAGGAACCATTGCCCATCTCCTCATTAAAATTTTCAAAGAGTGCCACAACTCAACAAAATGTACAAATAACACTGTGCCTTCATCTCAGAAGTTACAAGCCGTCTCAAGGGGCACTGCGATTTCTGCAGTGCCCCAACACGCACATTTCTGCAAAGTACCGGCAGGATCAGATTCCTCAGCACTTCTGAGCTGCAGAAGGGTGAGATTCGTGCTCCCCGCTACACAAGATGACACAGTTAACAAGTGGCTGATTTCTCACTCCGTTGTGTCTTGCACAAAATATACTGACGACTAAAATGTAACCTGTGTCAGCCCCTAATTATGACAAAGTTAGACTAGGATCAGAAGCCTATCATTACCTATATGAAGCCTTTGGGTGATTACAGCTCTTTAGCATAAACCTTCAGCTAATACAATCCCACTGCTATTCCTGGTCTTCCTATTCTCAGGGATTACTCATGGTTAGTGGTTATGTTCCCTTGTGTGCAGCTTTTGTGGCAGACAGACATAAAATCTTTACATCTTTTGAAAAGGTGGAATGGCTATTTTCTGGAATTCTTTAGTGGTGTTGGAAACAAGTCATAATTTTGAACCTGGCACATGAAGAACTGAGGTCTAGACTATTGAAATTTGGTTTTAAACATTTTTCACCTTTTAAATATTTAGATGGAACCAGACACTTAGTGTATATACTCCTCCTGGAAGCACTCTCAACAGGTCTTCTTCAACTTTTCCTTGTTCTCTGGAATGCCCTTGTGTATAACTTAATTAATCATAGCCTAAAATTTTCCAGTAAATTACAAACAGTGTAGATTTTCCAAATGGGATTTTCTGTTGTTCATAGCACGTAAGCAGCTGTTATAAATAGCTGCCCTTAGCTGAACGCAGATGTAAAATGTTCATAAATGTTTGTGATTATTTGTTAATGTAATCCTGGAATCTTCAATTGTCTGCTTTTGTCATGATTTCTTTATTCTTTTAACCTATTTCCAGCTGTGCTGGTTTAGTGAGAAATAAAAGTAAGAATCATGTCAACAGTTTTCCAAGCAAAAGGGCCCAAGGGACCACTTTAGGACAATGTGAACTACAAGGGGAAAGAGCTGAACTGATGCTAACATATATGAACTTCTAATTTGCAGATAATGTTAGAAGTGAATCATAATCCTCAAGGTAAGAAGTACATTGGCTTCCTAAGCTAGCTAACTGAGCTGACTTAACAGTGATAGTGACATTAATTACCTGATGTATCTGTTATAATTACATTTCCACTGCTACAAAATCCAAAGAATATTTACTTTCAAAAGATGATGCACTGGCAGAGTATATATATTCAAACAATGAAGAACATGCAACTGGGATAAGAAGTCTGAGAAATCTTCTTAATATTCAAAGAGAATTTTATAATATGTCTGTAATTTTTTTTCTTTGACAAATTTTTGATTTGTTTTAGTTTGGGTTTTAGTTGGTTGGTTTACTTACAAACTGAACTGTAATCACACAAATGTGGTGAAGAGATACAAGGCTGTCTGAAATTGTGCACACCATAGGAAGCAAAGAGCAAAGTGTGTGCTATAATAGTCCAATTCTACTTTTAGCAAGATTAAATGGCAAGTAAGTGTCAGAAGGGAGCATAAAAATAGATTGCAAGCATCATGACTTAATGCTTTTATGCTGGAAAGAACTCTAATTGCTCATGCAGGGATGGGGAGTCAGAAATTAGAAAAATCATGACAATAATTGCCGTCAATATAATCACTGAACTTCAGCCAACACTGTCCAACTTTCTGTCATATCACAGTCCTCCTTGATTTGATTATGTACAGCTGTTGCATATAATACTAGACTCTGAATTACCTCAAGAAGATCTTTTTATTCTTTTTTATTTTTCCCTGACTTGATGCAGTTTGTCTCTCTAAGCTCTTTTTGTCTCCAGTTGTCTCAATCTATGATATCAGATTTTCTTCTACTAAAGTTACTCTGCTTAAATGATTTATGCATAGACAAATTTACTCATGAGCTCAGTTACATCAGTATTCATACATACCCAAGAATTCACTGAATCTCTTTTTTGGGAGGTTGCACATTCTTTATGAAAAATTGTCCAAACTAGAAAAAGTGTACGAGTCAGTGAAACGTTATAAAGACTCTGCACGTCAGAATGTGATCAAGTTTCAGCAGGTATCACACTGAGTACATATACACTGGAATTCCTGCTTTACACAAACGGGCTCTAAAATAAGTACCTCAGATACAAACAACGAGAGTATCTTCAGTGGTCCATGGCTTAGCACAGATGTAGAAAGCTATCCAGAACCTTACAGAAATAATCAGGCAGCAAGTCTTCCCTGAGTGTTCTGTAGCTGTGCATCTGCAACAGCGCTTGCTCAGCTCATTTATAGCTAGCTCAGATGCATCTGCGTGAGCTGTGAGTACTACTTGAATTTGAAATGTATAGCTGAACTCTGTGAGATGGTTTCATATTTATCTATAAGTTTGCTTCTTGATTATGGGCCTACTAGTTGTAAATAAAAGTATTAGTTTCTGGATGTGTCAAAAGAAGCTCCATTTGATTTAGGCACATAATTGTTCTGTGTCACCTTATATTCACCCCAGCTAAAGAAGGGGTCTTGCTTCACTCTCAGTGTTTAGATCTGTCAAATGATAAGGCCACAAATCAGCATATATACTGTAGTTAAAGCTAGGCACATGGGCGGGAAATGGCAGCAGCATGTTGGAAACAGCTCACTCTTGGCAATAGGGATTTTGCTTCTCTGAACTCTCATCCAATTTGCAAGTAATTAAAATTTAATGCTCTTTAACATGATTAGACAAAAATCTTAATCATAAAGCTGATTGACCCACATGTCTGATAGACTGGAAAAATGCCGCCTTACACAAATTTCTTCTGGTTACAATTCTGGATGGAACCATTTACTTGGGAACGGGGTTCTGCAGGCTCTGGATACAAGGGTGTCAACAAGTGACTTTCAAAGTCAGTTAAAGCACCAGAGCCAAATATGTCATCTTAATGAAGTGTGCAGTATAACCAAGCTGTACTTAGTTTCCAGAAGACATACAAAGTTTCTAAGCTTTCTTTCTAGCCAATATATTTTTTTAAGGGAAATTGTTGGAGTATATTATAGACTTAAAATATCCTGAGGGTGGCATTGGATCTTGATCAAATCTATGCTTGATGATGATGAGATAACATGAAATGAATTTTATTAGTAGGATATTAGTGGTAAAAGATCGTATATATTTAGACTTGTCAATAATAAACATAGATTTGAAAACAGAATAAGGTTTGTAAGCTCTAGCCAAAAGGGAGATACTGAAGCATTTCCAGATAAGATGGAGTATGAAGGAGACAGTATAATATGACAGAACTAAGAAATTAATGACTTAAAAATTAAAACTTGTGACCTTTGTCTTTGGGTGTTCGATTTGCTGGTATCCTCCAGAGGGGGCTGCTAAGACTCTTAGCTGTCATTTGTCAATTGTTGCTGGTATTGAATTTATATTGACATTAATTAAATCCGTGCTTGAAGGGTTCAGCTTGGAGACTTAACATGGCTAGAAAGAGATGTTGAAGGGATGCACTAACATGCCTGGAGATGTTAGGAAATCTCATAAGTGATTAATTCATATACCCTCCTTTGCTCAGGATTAAAATGGTCACTAGACAGAAGAAAATTGTAATCTGTTGGCTTTGGAATGGGTAGGAAAGAAAGAAGTCTGCCTTTTTCTGTAGCTGGGGAACACTTACCTGGATAATCTTTGTTTTTCCCCTAAGAAAGTGTCTGCTGTTGTAGGGACAAGGAATGCTTGTAATGTCTTTAATATCACACTTTTCCTTTAGCATATATGTAATTTTTAGATTCTTACGTTTCTGCCATAGGGTCATAAGCCTGTTAAAGAACACTGCATTTGCCATGCCATGTGGTATATAGGACAAGGGTCTGTGGTCCATTCTGGACAAATCATCTTTTCCTGGCTGGCTAAAGCTTCTGACTGATGGACTCCTTCATTCTGTGTGTTTCTGTGCTCTTAGATCCATGTCTGTAGTGAAGCCCCAGGTGCAAATTCCCCTGAGCTTTCAGATTCAGAGATCCGTTTTTAATTGGGGTAAATATTATCAGAGCTGGGCGGATATTCCTGTATGCAGACATCCTCACTGTGTCTTACTTCTCTTTTATACTGACAGCTATCCACTTCCAGAGGAAAAAAAATGTATCTTTCTAGGTAATTTTTTTATTCCTACCTAACATTAAGCAAATATTGTCATTGAAATAGCTATTATAAGTTCAAGAGTTCCTTGAGTGGTAATAGCTAGTTTAGATCCCATTATTTTATACATTAAGCTATAGTTTTTTCCCCCCATAAACATTATTTTGCATTTATCAACACTGATTTTCTTCTGCCATTTCATCATTGAGACATTAAATATCATTATATATTCTGTAAGTCATCTTGTTTTTCATTTTTACTATGATTAATAAGTTTGTATCATTAGAAAACTTCATCCCTTCCCCAGGTTATCTCTGAATATGTTGAGCAGCACAGTCTCCAGCATAGTTCTATGGAGGATTTTGACTGTGAAACCTGGCCATTTATTACCTAAGTGTCATTTCAGGACTTTTATTTGCTTACAAATCCATGCAATGACTTTATTTTGTATACCATGGCAGCTTAATTTCAAGAGTACTTTATAAAACACAATAACGAAAACTCTTTGCATATCCAATCATAAACTTTCCCTATTAGTGATGTGTTTGAAAATTCGTATTAGTTCTGTAGAGTATCACTACCCCCACAAGGGTACTTATTTATTCCCATTATATTGTATATCCATGTGTTTGCCAATTCTGGTCTCTTTAAGCATTCCTGCCAATTTACCTCAAATGATTTGCTGTATTTTCCTGAATTCCTTCTTTGTAAAAATTATATCATATTTACTATCCTTCATTCTTTCCATGCTGAAGCAGATTTAAAACATACAACATAAATAAGACTTGAAGGCCATTTTCAAAAGGATGCTTCTTATTTGGTGAGAATATGTAAAAGAGAAAAAGTAAATGGGGCCAAATTTTTGGCTAGTATAAACTGACAAATTTATCCCATAATATGCCACTGATCTAATTTGATGTGAGTAGCCAAACCACCAGAAAAAAAATAACCAACACTTCGTTAGTCATAGAGGTCAGAGCAAATCACATCATTTGCCCGGGAACACACCCAAGTGCCCAACTGGCCGTTACAGCTCCCATTTACTGCGGCCACGGTGACAGTGTAGCAATCAGTACTCATTCTAACTAGGCTGAGGCCTTCATTAAACAGTAAACCCAACACAGGGCAGAACTTTGTCTGTCTCCTCTGAGGACATCTCTGTCCCTTCCTGTCAGGCTGGTATGTCCTTTCCTGAAAGGTGAGCTTGAGAAGACCTTCAGTGTAACCATAGCAGTCCATTTTGGTAAATTTACCGAAAGCATTAGTCCTAATGAGCGGCACAGTACCAGATGCCAAGATGAAAGTAGCTCAGACAAAAGATTTTGCCTCAGTCTGCACGGTTCCATTCTGGGTGCGATCACTACCTAGATAACTTCAAGTTCATTGAAATTTCTAATCCGATAACCGTTACGCAATATGACAGTAGCACTTTTTACCTTAAACCATTTTTTATTTTGAATGTTAAGTATATCAGATATATTATGCTAACAAAAGAGTAAATGTGGCAACCTCCAAATACTATTTTAAAGTCACTTAGCAGAAGACTGTATTTCAAGCTTTTTTGCAGAAAAATATTTTGAATGCAGGGGTTGGATAATTTCACCCTGCAGTGGAAGTACTGTGGTGGCATGTTGAAATGCAGGCACAATGGGAAGACCACAGTTTACAAATAAACCAGGAATGTTCCAGTGGAAAATGTTCTTCTCATTAAAAAGCTAAAATTTTCATTTAAAAAATGTGCTTTATGTCTGACCCTGGCTTTATCCTGGACAGAGCCTGTTGCGTCTCTGTGCAGGGAAACACAGGAGTACAGGGATTGACTCTACAAGAAGTATGAACGAAACTCAATTTGTCTTCTGAGGATTGTGAAATCAAGACCAGAAGTAGCCTTAAAAGCTTACAGAAGGATTCTTCAGCAGGGACAAACGAAGTCTAATCTTGCTAAATGAATGTAAATGTATCAGATTGATTTCTGTGCATTTTTCTGCACAATTTCTTACCCTTGAACTGAGATGATCATAGTTTTCTTGCATCATTCAAGATTTTGTGTTTCTCTGTGATTTGCCTTAATGAAAAATCCTAACATTTTTACCTTGGTACCATTTTCAGCATAGAATAGCTTAATTTAATGAAAGCAGATTCCACCTAAAGTATTTCCATTTAAGAGAATTTATTTGTCTCAGAAAATATTTAAAATAGACATATGAAAATTATTCTGTGTGGAGATCCACATTCACATTAAATTTGAAGTTAAACATACAACAGGAAACTTTGAATTACTACAATTGATGCCATGTTCTATTAATATCAAAATTTATAATGGTATAAAATATGTTTACAGCATTGTAATTGGTAAAGCTATTAATGCTATGCAGTATTAGCACTTGCAATTGTATCACTATAAAACTGATTTCTAGTTATGGTAGTAGTCTCTGACATTCAGCTTGGGATCTAAACACATTTTATAAATTCACAAAATATTTTTGCATGCAAATTCTGCATTTCTAACTTAAAAATAATTTGCACTCCATGTTGAGGATTTTCTCAATCTGCCCTTCTCAGTTTTGCTCTTTATTTACCTATATCCTCATGGAATTATTTTTTCCATGGTTGCTGAAACAACTGCAGAGAAGCATTAAAAAAACACTCAAGAACCTTTGCAAGAACCAGCAGGAGTTACATTTTTTATAGACTTGTCTGTATCCTTCACTGTTGCTATAGCTTGGTAAGGCTGCCCGGGGTGGATATGTGGTTGAAGTATTCACCAGCCTGAGAAATGCAGCAATAGCTTCCAGAAAGGGACCATACTTGTTATTTATTCTTATTTTAGAGATGGTTCACAGCTTTTTCTAGCCAAGAGATATTTATTCCGGATATAATGCCAACACCCATTGATGCTACTGGATGGACCTGTTATTTCTGATTACTTTATCTGTCAGGAACTAGTCAGTGAATTTGCTTGATCAAGAATAATCTTGGATCCAATTCTTTTTAGTCTTGCTACAAATCAAAATCTTTGTTGTGCTTTGAAAAATGTCTTGGAAATTTCCTTCAACATCTCTGAAATAGCTACTTAAAATTATTACACAAATAGAAGAACAAAAGCCATTTGTGTGGCTATTGCATAGTGGATGATCTTTCTACTCCCGCTGTTATAAATCCTATATTCTGTTTTTAACAGCTTCCGTTCTGTTCACACATGCAATGTTGGTTATACATGTGTCGCTGGAGACCATCCTCTTTGCTGCACTACAATATCTAAAATGATTTCACAGCCCAGGTTTACATTTTAGGAATATTGTGATTTGAGCAGGACTTTTCAGCAAGACTCATTCCCTCTTCTAAGAGATGGGTTACCCTGACTGTATGCGGCTGTAGACAGGAAAACATGCTTTTTGCCCAGCAAAGTTAACGGATGAACAACAGACTTCATTCCGCCAATGAGAAGAATGAATGAAATTTGCAATGTGTGGGTGGACAGATTAATTTTATAATTTTAAAGAGGAAAGGTAATCTGCCACTTCATTTTTTCCCTTTGAAATGTGCTGCTTTCCCCAGGATGTAGGATGGCCACAGCAGAACAGCACACACACTCTGGGCAGTTGCAGGCCTCCCTGGTGGCTCTGGGATGTGCTCGTACATAGGAAGGGATCTGAGCAGTTCTGATTCCTTTCTCTATTCCTTTGGGCTGATAGGGAAATCCGAGTGGAAAAAAAAAAAATTAAAAAAAATTTACCAACTCTTAGGCATACTCTGTGCTTTTTCTCCTGGCTGCTAAGCTACTCCTTAGTTCCAGGAAGGCTTGGTAACTTGTAAGACAAGCAACACTGAGATTTCCTAGTTGTCCCCTGAGACGTGAGCTCCACTTTGTCATTTTCTTTCATTTCAGGCTTGCACATTGTTTCTGGAGGAAGATTTCTCAAAATCAGGCAGTCTATAAGGTTGATCAGGTTGTATCTGTATGAATATTTCATGCTCTAAAGCAGTGCCTACACCTGTGGTTTCTTTATAATCCCAAAGTTCCCAGGCTATTGTAAGCAATTGAACTCACTCTTTAAAATAAAAAGCAGGTATGACACAGGAGAGCATAAAATGTCTCAGAAGCCAGTCTGTTCCCCACCCACAGTTTCAGTGCCCATGAGCTCCATGGAGAGGAGGAAGATCAGAGCTTTCAGCATCCCACGGCAGGCTCCCGCCCTCACCCTGCTCCTGGGCACTCAGCCCAGGTGCAGGCTGTCACCCTCTTACCTGTGCCTATGTACATCCGCCATCAAAAAGGCCATTCTGAGCTGGGCCTGCCGTAGCATTACAATATGTTTATGGTTTGTATTGCACCAGGGCCTCCATCACAGACAGTGTTCAAGCTGTATCCGTCACTGCTCAAGGATCAGAGATGAGGTTGGTACTCCAGCGAGCTCATGCTCTAGCTAGAGGGCAGGGAACAGCGGGCAATTGCAGACAGATGCCACAGGAAACAATGAAACCGTAGTCATCCATATCAGACATAGATTGTTTTTGCTTTTTAGTGAGTGATACTAAAACCTGCAAACCAACTGTTTCTGAGGTCTATGGCTTATTCACCCCTACTTAGTATCACACGGGATGCAGCTAGTGTGGGAGCTGAAAATCTTTTTCCTGTAGACAACAGCAATATTTATCTTACCAAGATTTTTTACCACATTAGGAAAATATTTTAAAATTGGGGACTGTACAATTCAACTTTTTAATCTGTTAGTTTATGTTTGCACAGACTTTTTCTTAGTACCGTGAGGAAAAAGATTTACTCCACAGGAGGAGGTAAAACACTGTGTTTCTGTGAAACCCAGCTGCATGTAAATGAGAAAACAGCTCCTCAGGAACTGCCTGCTCTCATTTGCTTAAGCAGGTGGGGAAGTTTTCCAAAAAGGTTTTTGAGGCACTGCTGCAAATTCAGAATAGAAAAGGAAAATCATTGTCTTTCACAAGAAAATTAAAAAAAAACCCAAAAAACAAACAAAGAGCTGTTTTCTTTGAATATGCTTATTATTACCAAAATCTAGCTCTACTTTCTGCACTTAGGAGAAAGTGTAAGTGGGTAAAGGCTGCAAAGCGTTCATGAGAGTGGCAGGAGCAGCCTGGGAAAGCCGTGGTTCGGTCAGGCCCACTGAGGTTAAGGAAAGGCGGAGTGTCTGCTGTGGCTGACAGCAGTGCTAATTATCTGTGTTTGGGCAGGGGTCCAGCAAGGATCCCAGCCAGCCCCTCTCGTGTGTAAGATAACACCGACAATCGAAGAGTGGCTGCGGCTTTTGTCTGAAGGACACTTGTGTGCGGCTCCACGGGCTGCAGCCTTGTGCTGATTAATCTCTGTTACTGGAGAGCCTGCACCCAGCGTACAGGCAATTGTCTAACCATGGCAAGTGGGCAAAGTCTGACAAAGGGCTATTAACTTGTGATGTAAAGTGAGTTACCCCCTTTTCTGTGACTTTACAACCAAAATCACTTTATAGTCAAAAGGTAATGGCAATGAGCATAATGGATAATCTTTTTCCCAGTTTGACCTGGGTTTCTCAGTTTGAAATTGGTGCATCCTGAAGAGCAGCTGCTTCTTTAGATGAAGCAGATTTAAAACAATAAATACCAATACATGTATTGCCTTATCTACATCTGACATTCCTGTCACTCCTCTGCATAGACGTGATTTCACCTTCCCATCGTCTGTTCTCTTGAGGAGAAAATTACAGTCCATTTCTCCCTTGCTCTGTCAGCTGGCAACTTGTCAGCACCCCTTCTGCAGGTGGACACTTTACTGCTGAGAATAAAGCCCCCGCAATCTGTACGTACTCAGTCTTGACAAAATGACTGTGTAATCAGTAGCCAAGGAGTCACTTTTCTCACCACTGTTGCATTTGAGCATTTTTGTGGATTCATACTTCACCCGCTTCCCATTATTGCCGGTTCTCTTAAGCAATCCTCCTCAGGATAAAGCAACAAGTCCTTGAAGGTGAACAGCAACAGTCTTACAAGGAATAGAGATACTTCCTGGCTTTCAACAATGCCCGCTTAAGCAGGTGCTTAAATTCAAGCTGTGTTCTCTTTGTAGCTCCTGGAAGCCGTTTGTATGCTCTTGTCCCGAGATCGGTTGCAATGCATTGAGGAGTAGCTGTAAGCAGTGGATCAGGAAAAACAAGGTGATGTCCTGTCCTACGTAGCTAGGAATGGGAAGCATTAATAGAACACGAATGTATGTGCTGCATGCAAATCTTAATGAAGTTGGTGATTTAAAATCACAACATTTTTTTAAAATGCAGGTTTCCAAGTCTCATTAACTTCAAACAGGAGGATTCATATTTGATTTAACCAGACTTCACATTGAGCCCCTTTTCATTTACAGTATATTCCTAAAGGTAGAAGCAGCAGGGAGATGAAATGACTTCATTTACTGGAATTACAGCTTCTTTTATATAAAACATTAATCATTTTATATATGACAACCTCATGCTTAATGTTGCTAGAACACTCCTCGTAAAACATTATTTTGTGAACGCATAGACTCTCCTACTGAGCACAGAACAGCTTTCGGTTGATGTGCTAATCCAGTTTGAATGTATATAGTATTTAATCTTAATTATGATGCTGAAGTCTATACAATGTTAATTATTCATTTTGCATGTTCTTTGCACTTTATTGTAATTCATAATTTACTTAATCAAAATGTAGCTTTTAATTATAACTGTAACATTCGGATGAAACCTGCCTGGTAAGCATAAGCAGACTTTTTTGTTTTGCTTAGATTTTAGTTTAAGATAACAAGGGGAAATTTGCTGAGTTGGTGAGAAAAGACTGTTGAATGAACAACATTCAACCAAGCAAGCAGCATCTCCCCAGCCCTCAGCATAGCCCACTGCTAGAATCGGTGAGGACTCTTCTGCTGACATTTGCTAAATGGGAAATCTCAAGGCCTGAGAGCACAGGGTGATTTTCAGTCTGGCATTCTTGCCTCTTTTTCGTCAGTACCAGAATGTGGTAAGATTCTGCAGGTAGTGTAGCCCACATTTCTTTGAAAGTCTTTCAAACAGGATAAGAAGGCTGCCATAGTACACACAAAAAATACTAAGCAGAATTAAAAGAAGCCATTAAAGTTCCAATATCCTGAACAAAATATATGAAGGCAGATGAGAAAGTTTATCAAAAAACAGTAGAAGAAAATGGGCAGTGAGGGTTACTCATCTACTGATTAGGAGTAGAGAATGTGTCTTTTTAAAAATATGGCAGGAAACAATTAACTTTAGTAACAATTTTAAATTCCTGCTGCTTTTTATGTAGAATAGGCTTTAAATAACAGCAAAATGTCAAGGTACAAACGTTGGGAATGCTGAAGATGATAATGTCACGTCTCAGTCGCAGCATTGAATTGAATATTTATATGACATGGCAGAATAGTAAATTCCAGCATTTCTGGGTTTTGTTTCATTTTAAATGCATGTATTTTTAAGCAGCAAGCTACTCAAAAACTGACTGAAGGGAGCTCAGTATCATAACTGTGTACATTAGCAAGCGAGTCAGAGATACATGCCCACTTTTCCTTTTTATTCTTTCTGGAGTCCTGGAGGAATAAACTCAGAAATACTTACTTAGGGTTCGTACTATCATCCAGAGAAGACTAAAACATATAGAGCTTCATAAAGGAAACCTCTGTGTCTTGGCAGGTATGTTCTTGCAAACCCTTGCCATGCCAAATTTACAACCAGCTATTGATGAAAGTTACTTGTGAAACCACCAGGGAGCAAATCATATCTTTTTAGCCTGAAAGATATATTGGCAAATATGAACTGCCACACAAGCTTTGATATGAGCTGCAGCTGCAGCTCCTCGTCTGTCTGGAATGTCATAGTTCAGCAGCTACGCCTTTGGTCGGATGTGCTGTGGCAGATCCCAGGTGACTCGAGGAATATATCCTTTCTTATTAGTTATGTAGTCAGGAAATGACCTTTAGGAGGGAAAACAGAAGTTCTAATGGGAAAAAAAATAATTTGTGTCTTACGATCTATTTTCATCATCTAGTATTGGACACTTCAGGTTTGGATTACAGATGGAACGACTCATGTTCAAAATCCCTGTAGGGGGAAAATACCCTTGTTCTCCCCTCATCACCTGCACATTGCGGAGCCACCCAGCTCATACATTAACCTGTTGCCAGTGTTCAGGAATGAGCTGCTTACGGACGGGCAGCAGGAGAGGCTGAGCATGGAGGGGAGTGTAGGACATTGTTAGGCTGGCAGATTTGTTGTTTTCAGGAGTAGCAATAACAGGTGTCAGGCAGCCAGACTACCCCTCTTGTTGGGATTCACTTTTTCATGAGGTCTATGCTGCAGTAATCGAATATTGTCTGGAACTTTATCACCTTAGTAATACTTTATCAGTGACAGGTTGCTAACCAAGGTTCTTTGACCTGTGTGTTGAGATGTGTCGTGTCTTCATCCCCTAAAACCATTTTCCATTGCTGTTTTAGCCATTTTAAAGGTGGCACCTCCCAAGATTGCACACATGCAGCTGTAATATCTTGCGGAGATGATACATTAGTTCTTTGCTCAGTTTGTCTTGCTTTTTTCAAAATATTTCCATAGGGGGAAAGAAAGGTAACCCATACTAAGGGGGCTTATGGTGGTTTATGGCTGGAATAAGCAATTTTTAAATATCTTTTTCTTATTGATATTAATAGTTAATATTCTGCATTTTAGAGGCTTTTGTGTAAATTTTGGTATTCCAGTGATGCTGCAGACTTTCAGAAAGCTGTCGTGACATTGGAGAAATTAGCTGTGAATAAATCAGGGATCCTCTGGAACTCACTGTGGAAGTGCAGAGTGACTGGAACCGAAGCTGTCCCAAGCAAGTAGCGATCACTGTTGTTGTTTTTTGGACAAGTTGATTTCATGGAGAGATTTTTGGTATATGTATTCACTCTGAAGTACCTGAGCATAGAGCACTTTTTAAAGTTAATATAAAAGCTCAAAATAAGAGTTTTAATACATTTCACTACTAGAATCCTTGGGGGGTTTTGCCTTTGGAGTGTTTGTGGTCTAAGTAATGCAACTGCTCAAAATACATCGATTGTGGAAGAGGAATTCACTTTCCACTTTCCAATTACCTGTGCAGGGTTTAGGCAGGTTACAGTCCATTTTACTGACAAAGGGACACAACCCAGATGAAAGACTTTGTTTCACTAATTTCCGTCTTACTGGAAGCTTTGAAATCTTTTTGTATGTCTTCTTTTAGAACATAGCGCTACTATTCTACATTTCCCACAGCTGCTTAAGAGGTGCATTTGAAATGCATTTTAAAAGTTTAACTAAACAGCTTCAGAGATATCTATTTAAACCATTTTGATTCTTCTTTAAAATTTAATCTCTTCTTATTTCTTTCTAATTTTCCTAAGCCATATTCTTCTAAGGCTTGACTCATAGCGTAACTGAAGGCAGTAGGAAAAGTGCAAGAACAATACAGCCCTGCCAAGCTTTCCCTAATGTTCTTTGAGTTCTCTTCTGTTGTAATTTTCATCTTTTATTATTGTCATTGGCTATTTGCTACCTTTCCAGTGTTTGTGTGATTCTTGGCTTCTCTTCTTTGGCTATCTTCCATGGTTTCCAGCTCTTTATGATGTTCAATTAATTGATCATCTTGTGAGGTTGTACAGCAAGGATATTGATGTGTATATATGATACCATAACAAGACTAAAGCCTGGTAAATGAGTTATAAGTGAGTTACAAAATACGTATTCAGAATTTTATTCTCGAAAAGATTAGTTAACATAATTTATATATTAACACAGATTTTGCAGAAACTGTTTGACCTAGTTCAGGAAACCACAGAGGAGTGGGCAAATCAAGAAGAATAATCAATAGTAAACCATATTAATTTATTTTCACAAATCATTTATGAGTAGTCTTGGCTGTTTTGTTTGTTAGGTGTATCAAAACTGAAGGATTTATCCAGATTATTTAGACCTATGGTCTGTTTGAAAATTTTGCAGTATGATAGTTTACTGTCGTTAGTTGTGACATATGATTATTCACTTAAATCACATGATGTTACTTCTTTATTTAATGTGGTGTTTAAAAAAAAAGTGAAATAAAAATCATGGGTTTTTTGTATAATAATCCTTGAAAAGGATTTTTACATCTTATTCAAGTAATCTGAGACTAGCATTAGCTAAGCTGCTATTGTTTTTAAATTTACATTCATACTTGATAACCATATGTTAGTCTTTCAAATGCTACCAACTAAAGCTCAGGTGTTTAAAGCAAAGTGGTAATAAATAAAATATAAGGTCTACATAAATTGAGGAGTTTTATTCATATGATTTTCAAGGAAATAGTATTTCCTTAATTAGGTTCTTTTAAACGTTTGAAGATGTTTCTTTATTGACAAATACATATCTGTGTTCTGTTTTAAAAATTAAATATGTAAAAACGATACTGAAATTATATTGAGATAAACAACTGAAAGCAAAGATTGCATGATGAGGCTTCTATGGTCTGTGCTCTATTTTGTTTCAGCAATTACAGGCTTTATTCCTATGAAGTCCATTGAGTTTAAAAATACACAAAATATTTGAGAAAAGATTGTGATGTATTTCAATTGCTTTTTTTTTCACTTTCATCTTCCTACTTGTATTCAATCTTTAATGCTGGATGATTGATTGATGTTAGAATTCTACACTAAAATCCTGCATTCCATGGAGGTGTTGGCTCAGTTCTAGTTTGGAGCTGCCCCAGGAGATGCAGTTCAATATTATTATCTACGGGAATCCTGAAATGACCCGATAACTTCTGTTTTGTGCCATGGTTTGTGCAGTGCGGCATCATGTTGCTGCACAGAGACTTGAGGTTTTTCTGTACAGATTTAGAATCCGAGGCACCACCCTGTTAGAGAAAAGATGCATTGCAGAAGTGATACGCTCATTATCTTAGAAGGACATTGGCAGTGCTGCAGAGGGGCATGGGCAACTGATGGGCCAAAAATAATAGAAATAGCAGGTATGAAAGCAAAATTGCTCTCTGCTTCTTCAAAAATAGATTATAAAGATGAGCAGAGGGAAGAGGAGTTGAAACACCCTATCACTGCTCATAATGATAAGAAAATCTTGCAAATAGGCCAGGAGAAACACAGTGGCTGTCATTGCAAACTATGTAAAAATGCCAGTTGTGTTCAACACTAGAGACTGCTATCCAGCAGGTGGGACAAAGCCAGTTAGAGATTTGCTTAAAAGCCTTTTTCATAGGGATGTTTGATTTCACATTAAAGACTTCTTTTTCAGCTGAAGGGAATGATGAGACAATTCTTGCCATTTTAATAGTTTGTATATATCTCGCTTTAAAATACAGCCACCATTAAAATAACCTATAAACCTTACAGTCATATACTGTGTATGTCTCTCCTCTTACATATATGTGTATAACCATGTGTATAATTTGAGTTTCAGTGTCCCTGAGATGTACCCATCCAAATGCATGCCTAAATTATAAATGTCAGATCACTGGTCTTGGTCAGACCAGTGCATCACACTTATGCACAATGACAATCTCAACATAGGTTGTATGTATGCCTAAATATTTTGCTTATCCAGGTCTAAACAGAAGGTACAGTTATTTTGATTATTAATACTGTTACTTAGACTCCATTTTATATCATGAAACATTTGATATGCTAAAAATATTTGTCGTGACAATATAAATATTAAAATGCACAATGTTCTCTAATATGCAGATACCGTTTTCCTAAATAATTGACATTTTTGGAGGCAAAGGGTTTAAAAAAACCTAACGATTTTTTTGGTATTTGTACTTTCTTTGACTTTAAAACAGGATATGCCAAGCAACCACATGGAGGAATTTCCTTTGTCAATGATGTATGTTGCTTTCAGAGCTGACTTTCCATAGTGTTCAAATCTCTGATACTTCTGTATCAAAACTATAGAACTGCTCTGACAGACTATTTGTGTCAGAATCCTAGCCCATCATTATTCCAATTGATTTTTTAAAAAATATTCCATCTTTTATCATCATTCCTATCTGTTCTTGAATTTACTGCCACCTGGATTATTCAGTAACGCTTATGCACTGTGACACTGAGGACCGTACGGTTAAATTCAGCGTGCGCTCATGTAACAGAATTGTAATTTGTACTTTGAAGTGCTACAGAAATACTGTTCTTAAATGATTCATCATATATTTAATAACAATCACTTTCAAAAAAGATAAGTTTCTGTTGCTGCTTGTGACCTTGCCAGAGCTGCAGGGCTGTGACAGTCAAGGTTTACGGATTTTGCTCTGAGTATTGCCAGTGTGTTCCTTGCTTGACTCAAAGCACTTCAGCAATTTTTTTTAATTTCAATTTAACCAATTACAGAAATTTTACATTGTTAACATTTACCTCATTGTGAGGGTGAGAATATTTGATGCAAGGGACTCAACATTCAGCCCAGTGATTGTGTGGGAGGGTTTACTTCAGACCCGTTGTGCTCTGTGAGCCGAGCGCCTGCCAGCCCCGCTTCGGGTACCTCCCAGCACACCTTGGCTGCTGTAGTTTCCACACATTCCGCAATTTCTCTGCAGTGCAAACTAGAGCATGAAACTAGA